>JAENRP010000101.1:88083-114058 GCA_024741835.1 Diplocarpon mali | reverse complement strand
CCTTTCTCTCTCCACGCCAGGAGAAAGACATCTGCATCTGTGTTCAATCGCAACCTTGTAGGCGCGATCCAGGCCTCTGCCACGCGGGAGCTGCAACAAGACCAAACACAAAAGCCCAAGCTGGCCTGCTTCCTCTCGGAGTGATCCTCAAAACCCCCAATCGGGACCCAGGACCCGCTCGTGTCGGCAAGCCAAGCGAGGGGCTGGGAAAACGACGAGCAGCGCCGGTGTGCCGACTTACCCACCTCTCTCCGCGGATCTTCCGCGAGGCAGCTCTCGCGCCCTTTGCTTCTCTCCCGCCGAGGGACGTGATCCGAGGGGGTCCTCTCGCCGTGCGTGTGGCTGCAGAGCCGGACATATGGGGGTGTTTTGCCACGTGA
Organism: Diplocarpon mali; assembly: GCA_024741835.1. Classification (NCBI taxonomy): domain Eukaryota; kingdom Fungi; phylum Ascomycota; class Leotiomycetes; order Helotiales; family Drepanopezizaceae; genus Diplocarpon; species Diplocarpon mali. The sequence goes on along the minus strand of JAENRP010000101.1, from coordinate 113,678 downwards.
CGTGCAGCCCGGACGAGCGAGTAGACGCCTTGCGCTGCCACCAGGCGGGGGGGCCTTGCGAGCCTGCGTCTCACCTACGACAGAGGCCTACCGAGCAGAGCGTGTATGGAGAGGGAGATGCGCTTCTGCCCACGTCGCCGTGGCCGCGCTGATCCGTCGGCGGGATGGGCTCGGTTGGGAACTGCCCATCTCCCGCATCTGACCCTACCGCAACTCAGGTCTTCGTTGCAAAGCGCCATCCGGCGTCGATTCTGCGCTGGAGGTGACGGCGACGGGTGGAGGAGAGCGGGACCATGTCCGGTCCTGCAACCAGGCCACACGGCACTGCTTGGTACAGCCAACGTCGGAGACAACCCATCGGCGCACCGAACTTCGAGCCAAAGGCCTGTTGTTTGCGGAAAGGTTTCTCCTACACTGTAGCGATCCGGCCTTCTCGCATGCGTACAAGAGGCGAGTTTGGTGCGAGGCTCGTGGGAATTCGGGAGCCTGATCACGTGTCGCGGCGCGGTCGTTGACTACCGTCCTCCGGACTGTCCAGTGCCGCAAACCCAAACTACTGGAGATCCGCAGCAGAGGACGTGGACGAGACACGCCGGCGAAGGGCGGAGCTGGACGACATGTTCCGCGAGGGCAAGATGGGTTCTGTGTCTTTTTTTTTTTGTTGCACGTCGTAGTGCACGGAGCTCCCGCTGGCGGTGCTTTTCATACGGGACCATCGCCATCTTGATGGCATGGCGTCTGGGCCGGCAGGCTCATGGACTGGGGTTTCGACTGAGGCGTGCTTCGGAGCGCGCGCGCGCGCGCGACTCCAAGAGAGACTGGGGCCGGTACGCGGTGGAACAGCCTACTCCTGATTCAGGTGGAAGCTCCAGAGCTTCGGAAAACATCATAGTATTTGTGCTCGCCAGGGGGGTATACCTACACTGCATCAAGTGAATTCCAAGCCTCTGCGACCCGAGAGCAAGGACGTGACTGAAAATAAACCAAAAACCGCCATTCTTAGCGACAAAGAAATCGTAACTCGTCGGTGTTGTCTCCATGCAATACCTCTTACCCGCTCCCCAGATCCTGTCCCGCCTGCCCGCATACTCACAGCCCCGCGAGGATGCCCGCCGAGCGGGTGTGCTGTTCGGGCTCGATGCTCGGCTCGATTTGTTGTCATCGCCACATGTTGTACTGGCTGCCCCGCTTCTTCTCGCCTGCAGAGCTGCTCGGCCGACCGTCGTCCGAGGGAACAGCGAGGAAGCCTCCGGATCCGTTCCCGACGATGACACTCCGGCGGGCGCCGGCGTAGGTGCTGTTCCAGTTTTTGCCCATGCTGTCGCTGAGACCGTAGCTGCTGACAGGGCGGGGCGTCGTCCCGGTGCCGCATCGTTGGCCGCCGGCTGGGCGCTGCACCGTGGAGAAATTCCATTCCATCTCGTCGAGGCCCTTGCTGTAGACTTGGAGCTCTTGCTTGAGGCCGGGCCTGGAGAAGACATTAGTGCTGGGTCAGGGGGAGGAGAGGGAGACGGGCGTACGCCGGCTGCATCTTAGCAAATGGGTTGTTGGAGCTGAAGCGGTTGGGGTTCTGGCCGCCGAATGGGTTGGGAGGCGGGGCAAGGAAGTTGTCGGGGTTGGTGGCAAAGCCTGGTTGAGGCGGTGCGAGGTCGAGGAGGCTATCGGCAAAATCGGGGTCTGTCTGGCCATCAGCACATACAAAGTTGACGCCTCTGCGACCCGCTCACCTCGGACGTAGAGCTCGTCCAGAGACGGAAGCCCTCCAGAGACGAGAGACCTCGTCAAGTACTCGTAGTGGCTGGCTGTGGTATTGAGGTAGGCATTGGCCGACGTGGCAGATGTGATTTCGAAGTGGAAGGTTTTGAGTGATCCGGACGAGAGGGCCGGGACGTCTCCAGCGGGGAAAGGGCTGGAAACCGTCTCGGTGATGGAGAGGCGTTCCAGCTTGGGTGCCAGGGAGAGAATTTTCTGCAGGGTGGGTGGGCGGATGCCAGTGGATTTCAAGGAGAGGCTCTTGAGGGAATCTTGTGTTTCGGAGCGCGCGAGATAGGCGGCTAGGCCATCTGCGGTGAGGTTGGGGGTGTTGTCGAAGATCATTTCCGTCAGAGGAGGGAACGGAGGCAGGTAGTCGCTGTGCTGGAAGACCAGATCGTGGAAGGAGACCATCCCGGACACCTTCAGAGCGCGCAGGCGTGGGAACGAGCCCAGGGCTTTTCGTAGAATCGTGGGATCGATGTCCAGCTTCCCAAGCTCCAAGGCCTCGAGATTCGGCCACATGTGTCCGCTGGCCAGCATCTCCAGTCCACGCTCGGCACCTCTGACATACGACATCTTCCGCAACTCAGGACATCTTCCTTGAACCTCCTGCTTGAGGGTGGCGCAAGACGGATCGTCCTGGAAGACCCCTTCCGGGAGATCGAGGTACCGCAGGTTTGGGCAGCAGGATACCGAGCGCGCAAGGTCTGCCTTGCATGTCTCGCGGGTCATGTATGGTGTTTTGAGGAACTGAACCTTCAACGCGAAGCCCCCCTTGTTCTCGTGCAGAGTCCTCCCCAGAAGCTTCAGCCTCGCGGCCGCGGTGTCTTCGGGTTCCTGGTTGTGCCGCATGAACGATCGACGTTTGCGCTTCTCGGCCAGGGTATCCTCGAGGGCACAGTAGTGGACGGCATCGATGCGAATGCTGTGGTATCTGCCGATGCCAGGTCAGCGCCGCTCCGACGCAGCAGCGAGGGGAGGGGAGGAGGGAAACTCACAAGACATTGACAGCCGCCGCCCTCCACTTCCGCGAGACTTGCGCGCAATGCGCCAGATCGCGCAGGTCGCATAGCATGCACGCGTCCTCCGCGGCCGAATCCTCGCAGCTCTCGTAGGTCTCGTCCATGGCGTGCGGGCACACGAAGGCGAAGATGCGCTCCAGGACGTGCCTGTCCAGCTTGGCCAGGGTCCAGCTCGACACAGTCGCGGCGGCACTCTGTGCGTAGATGCGCGTATCTTCCAGAGCTTCTTGCGGCTCTCGCGAGCGCCCTGTCTTGGTCTTCCTCTTGAACCACTTCATGATGAGGAGTTTGGCCAGCTTGCTGGCTTGCTGGCAGCTGGTCGGGCCTCCCCGCGTTGGGCGGGAGGTGCGAGTTATGAGGGGACGAGATCAGACCAGGGGGGTCGGCATGGAGAAATCAATCTGTTCGAACTTGAACTTGGGAGCCCGGACTGAAACTTCCTTGTCCTGTACACAGTACGCACGACGGTACGAGTACGTCGACGAGAAGCGCGCTGATGCGACTGGGATCGTCGTTGGTGGATGGAGCGGAATTTCAGGGGGAGCGGCCGAGCTTCTTCTCATTAGTATCAGCCTTGAGCTGGTGCCGCGTCAAAAAGAATCAAGGGACGAGGCACTCAAGGACTGCCGCTGCGGGCCTTGCTCACCATCGGCGGCCTGCTTGCTTCGCGCTTTCGAGGTGTCGCGAACTTCCACCGACCTCGCCTTGAGGCGCATCAATTCGGCTTTGTTTGGTCGAAGAACTTGCCATCGCCGCCAGTCGCCAACCTTTCTTTGTCCAGGGACCGTCGATGAATGATGCTATTCTGGGACTCAGCCGGGCCTTTTCTCTGCGCCTGCGTCATCGGATCTTGGCTTGTTTTGCTCAAAGTCTCGGGCTTATAGATAATTCGAGGGTGCAAGAATAGAACCGGCAAGCATTCTCGGTCTGTCCTATATCGAATTCTCACGGCCGCCTGCTTGAAAGACACTGCTCCTGCATTGACACAGTACGACATCTTGGAGGCTCATACACTATCTACGCTTCTCTTTTGCCATGTCCATGCATAGGTGCCAATTTGGAATCATCTCCTGCGCAAGTTGCACCAGGAACGAGGAAACAACTTTCATACTCTGCCTGACATGAACTATGTTTCAAGCGACCATCTTTGGATCTCCGCAAGGCCTGTATCAGTAAGAAGACTTGTAATATCGCCAAGTCAGAATGCTTGGAATCAACTCATATCGTACACTCTCAAATCCCAATCTCCGGAAATCATGCTTTGAGTAACTCCTTGAGCCAGTGTCTCTAGCAAGCTTATCCGCTATTGAGGGCAACGCACCAGCCGGCGAAAATAAGGCCACTGTCTACCGAACTCGCTCAAATCCTGCACGTATCAGCCTCCTCACCAGGATCTATACACATCGCCATCTCAGACCAAAATCCGCAGGCCCAAGAGGAGAGCTAGGGCTAGCTTAGTGACGCCTCAGTCGGGACTTTGAGGAGTTCTACTCCCACGATACCAAGCCCTCGTTTCGAATATGCCATCCCGCGTTTTCTTCTATGGTATATCCGGTAGCCCGTGCTATCTCTCACGTGGTTTTATTGACTTCCCGTCAAGCCTGACCGTTAGCCGGGGGCCTTGGCAGGCCAGACCAAAAGAATCATTGTCGTCACGTCTCGGCTTTATGAGTGCTATGGTATGGGGATGATGTATGGCCCATTTCCGGAAGATACTCGGAGCGAAGCTCACCTATTTCGTCAAGGGGTAGCCAACATCACGTTGATATTGTTAGAATATACAAGGATTGGATATTAAGGCTTATGTAAGCATACCTTGTATATATACTCCTGCAGCTCCATAGAAGTCAGTACACTCACCTTTAGATTCTATCAGATATCCCCGTTTCTGAGCAAACTCCTTTCCGAAATCCGAGTTTCAATAGGGCAGCTGCGGGGATTTGATCGGATTATTACTGTTCAGATCAGATACCTTGAAACTCGTCTTTCACGTCCATAGGAATCCTGGTTTTGCTTCAACTGTGACTTGACTTCGATTGCACAGCGGCCGAACAGATCTACTTCCTGTCCTACAATCGCAACGGCATACCTGCAAGGCTCCACAACTCCCAGCCACAAGAAGAACGAGCTCCTACCACCTTCAAAAGTATCTCTGACGTCTCAGCATCGAAGAGCGCAAGAGCCATTCCAAGCTGTCTACACTCCCCGTCAACGCATCTTTACACAGCCAGTGCCTATAGCGCGCCTCTTAGTTTGCGAAAGAGGTCAACGTCTTTCTGCTGGACCTTCTTTCGCCCATCGTGGCCAGCGAGTACCAAAGCCACTGCTCTAATCAGTTGCGTTCTCCATTTTGCACGGATATGTAGGCCTACTCTCCATCTCCTTGGCTGAAAGGTGCATTTCTAGAGTGCGCTGGCCATCCTGGGCGGAGGTCTCAGTCTTGGCCTTGGCAACCCGGCTTTGTACTGCCTTCGAGGTCTTGAGAAGATCCTTGGCCGATCTCTTGGGAACCGAAGAGCGTCTATCTCTGTTCTTATCGACTGCGAGGTATCAACCAGCAAGCCGAGTCTCATTATGTCTAGGAGTGCTTACCTTTCATTGCGCCTCTAAGCTGACCGCTTGCGATAGTCTTGGCGGAACTGCAAGCAGCTCTGGCAGCGATCTCTTTAGTTTTCGATGTATTGCTTGTGGCTGCCATGACTATTGAACGGGCGATCTCGTGTCGGTGGAAATTCAGGATCGAGAGCTCGAAGGCGACTGACTAGCTGGCTGAGTTTAGCTCGTGTGTTCGTATTTGGCGATATTTGGGTAAAGGAATTGGAGGTCACAGACGAGAAAGTGTGATCTTGTTGTTGAGAACGGTCTCGGCTAGGCAGGGGAATTCTGAGAAGTTCGGCTTTCGCTTCACGTCGACTTGTGTTCACTTATCAGAGACACGATGATTCTCACCCGTATATTTTGGTAGGAAGATGAGTAAACTGGCACTGGTATCTGTTCTGACTTTGTCTTTGCGTCTATACTGCATCCCATTATCGGCAACGTCCTCGAAGGTGAGAATCTTGTATCCCCATTAACCAGCTCTTTGACGGATGACAAGCTCCACCTGCCGATCCTCTCTCAATAATAGGCCCGCCGTATTTTGATCTCCATCTGCTGGCTCTGCCTCACGTCCCAGCCCATGCTCTCTCCACAATCGCGCGGCTTTTATATCCTCAGCCCGAAGTTTCTTGGATCCATCCTTCAGGGCATGGCGACTGGCCACTGTCTCAATTGTTCAGCATTGTTTACAGCGCAGGAATTCCAGACAGACGCGCCTTGAAACTCTTTAACCAGAAATGCCTCTGCGGCTTCTTCGAGGGCGGTCAAGGCCGCTTCATCGATGCCGAGAGCTTCTCCAGCGTTTTCTGTACACTTGAGAATACTGTTGACGAGGTAGCTGAAGGCTTCGCTTCGTTTCTTTGCCGTCTTTTTCTCGTTCTTGTTAGGTATCGTGGCCGCGATGGGCTCGTTTTCTTTAGGAAATTTAGTTAGCTCGGTACAGGCTCAAGGGGTAGATTAGCCTTTGTGCGTACCTTGATTGGATTCCATTCTGACGTCGAGATTATTTTGAAATAGTTTTAGAGAGTAGGAGAGATTTGGTGTCGGATGATGTTATATTTGTCAGGCGGAGAGCAGACCGCTCTCAGCAGAAGTGAATCTCTAACTTACCTCGGCTACCGAATCACCTTCGTAGCTGTCCTTTGCGGAAGAGGCTATCAAGTTTTTTTTTAAACCGACACTTACCCCTATTCATCAACTCCAATTCAAGCTACGGAGTCAGGCTACGACGAGCCGTGCACGATTTCCATTTGTAACTTGCCAGTTTAATTTCTAAAAAAAACCAAGCAAATAGTAAAGAACAGAGGGAAAACACATAAGAGTAGGGCTAAGGGAAGCCCTAGAAACAAGAGGAGGAAGTACCACAATTGGGCTCTCCAAAGACGAGGTACTAGGAACAATTCACTAGTTGGGGGTATATTAGGAGGATGGCATTGCGCGTTGTCTCTAAGTACAGCAGTAGTCCTATTTATACCCCCTTCGGCCCTTAGCCGACCATGTGACTTATATCACGAGATCCTCCACTTCCAGGTCTCTACAATAGCGAGCCAAACAATTCGGAAGTAATGTCTGCTTGTAGTTCAGTTTGAAATACTTCTTCCACTCTCATCCAGCTCTTTTCAAGGCAGCGCTCGCCATCGTTACTGATAATCCGCAACCAAAAGTAATGTCTTTAACACCGCAGACGCAAATTGTCGCATTTACCCATGACTTATTTCATCGCAAATGGCGGGAGTTGCACTTCTCGGTCACGTTGTGCAGCTCTTATGGGCGGCTCCTAGTAACAATGAAGCAGGTGAGGGAGCCCAGCTGGGTGTGACTTGTGTGACATCTAGAAAGAAAATAAAACGTTACGTAAGCAGCTAACGGGTTGTTGACATACACTAAGCGAGATTAGGTCCGGACTGGCTCTAGATGGCAAAAATGGCGCAGTAATCGAGGAGAAATGCAAGACTGGAAGTGTGAGCAAGGATACGTTTTGATACAACCACAAGTGTAGGAATTACAAAGCAAGCACAGCCTAGTCATCGGTTTTCACAGACTTATGGGCTGCACCTCCAGAACAAGCTTCGAGGGCAGAGGCGACAGCAACCGAAACCCCAGCTGTGCCCCAGAGCGATCCGGATAAGATCACCTTGCCTCCTCTGTCACTGAATGAGGAGAAGAGGAAATTTCTGCGTTCGATATGCTCGGAGGAGAAGCGGCCATGGTGACGTACGCCATTATGGCGAGGACGGCAAGTTTGTTGAGGGTAGAAGCAAGCAATTGATATGAGAACGAAAATGATCAAGGGGAACGATGTTGCTATACGAGAGGATAAGAACCGTAACGAATTAGCACCTCTGATGATGAATGAAACCATAAGAAGAAGGTGATGAATATTTTTGAGCACTGGAGCCTTGCTCAAAATTATATATTTCCGAGAGCAGACTTGACACTGAGAATGGCGTCCAAGGATACAATTCATGCTCGGCGTCATTTTTCTCGAAGCTTGAGAGATTTGGGTTGCATTTTCTCTACTACATTACCCGGGGAGTTACCCAATTGAGGTGTTCGTGACAATCGTGCTTTGATTCCAAATGCTTTTTGGGATTCGATGTTCACGAAGATTCTGAACTAAACCATCTTAGCTGGCCAGGCTTTAAGAAAAGAATTTTCACCGGCATACTAGGTAACATGACTATCTGCGGCTCTCGACATTTTTCGGTCAAGTCTAGGATTTCCGCAATAGTTATTCGATACATAAACGCGGTACAATAAGAGCAGTAGCTATAGGCTTGTGTTGACTTGCCCGAAGTCCCGAACAAACAGCACGGCTGTGTATCAAAAGAATCGGATAGTAGCTGCATATTTATGTAAAGCAGAAGAATATTAGTCACTACTGCTTACTATATGGAATAAAGTCTGAAGTAAAATCAACCGAGGCACGAGCATGATGTGGGCGTTTGATAAACGCAATTAGAAAGTACTGCTTTGTGCCAACCTTTGCTGCCTCTGAAGAACCATACTATTCTTGACGGAAAGGACTAGGGCGCTAGGTATGGTTGAAACTTTTTCAACCAAATGGAGATCTGACCGAGTGCCCGTTGTGTCCTTTCCTTTATCAAATTCTTCGAGTCATTACGAGATACTATATTCACACATGGTCCTACACCAGGAGAAGTAGAAGTACCGGCAAACAACAAAATATATTCATTCAAGAAATTCTTGGGTTCATCTTCAATAGGGAGCCTGGCCTGTTCGCCCGTGCAGAGTTATTGAGACTTGGCCACTACTTACGCAACAACATATCGCTTGATATACTTCTAAGTCGTGCGATGTAACCCAAGCACACGACATAAGGGTATCTCCAGAATTGATTGCAAGTAGTCCTCGTGCTTTCAAGTACCGCCCCAATATCGAAAGCAGAATCAGAGCTAACATGAGATCTATCGCTCGTAAAAAATACTTTATAGGCGACTGGAGCACTGCTCGAGGAGCCCGCATCACGCGTCAAGATCAACAGTAGGACTCCAGAAATTAAATATGCAATCATAGCAACTCCAATACCCGCGAATACATCAAGGGCAGCGATTTGAAAGGCGAAATGTCGGGTAGGAGCATAAAACAAAGGTAGAAAGGTGAGAATGAATTCAAGAAAGTTCAGCACCAACTGCCTACCAAGACTCAACATCTTGCTCAGAGTTCAGCCAGCAGGCCTAGCTCCAGGCTAAGTCTTTGAGAGCCATAGTTACAGCCCTTTCATGGCAGTTAATAATGATGCTCCTAGTACATGGAGAGGCTACGGAGTGATAATGAATTGCTCCGACCGTAACAGCCCGCTAACCTCAATATTACATAAGCAAGGCTATGGAAGGTTGCCCAGAAGCTCCCCCAGTTTTCTCCCCAGGCCAAACTACTCCTCGCCCAAGCCTGGATAAATCTGTCTAACTGCACATAAACAGAAACCAAAATTCACAATGGTGGCCAGCTATTCATTCCTCTCAATCAGTCGAAAAGCTGATCTTGGTATATGTCGGTAATAACAGAACAATGGACTTCTCAGCACCTCCTCCCTATTGCGAAATCGATTCGCACACCTCGACCCAGTTTCGAGTTGCGCGAAAGCCGGTATCTACGGATAGACCAAAGACAGCACCGTCAATAAATCGGAGCGTCCCGCCGATATACTTGGAAGAGTTCGAAAAGCTGAAGCAGTCTCGTCTGCAGGCCCCTCCGCCAACCCAGTCCCTTTCCCTACAGGATCAGTCTACAAACAACACTGCTCAAGAGTGCTTTACCGGGCCCCATTTATATAAGAGCTCGTCCCGAACAGAGAACGTTTCTGATGGAGTGCCTCCGAAGGATATTTACACACTTTCAACCACGTGTTCTTCCAGCAACGCCTCCATAAGATCGAGTACGACGGCGCTTCAATCATCAACCTCCTTCGTACAACAAGCTTTCCGCGAAGCCCGGCATTTCGCAGGCGGTCTCATCAACCACCCTACCGAGAGCACTAATCACTTCACCATCCTCCGACATTCCCATGGCTTGGTATTTTACCAAGGAGTAGGGACGACGCTCGCCATCTCAATCTTCGCAGACCAGCCATTACCTCCGAGCCGTACAATATGGCTACAAAGCAAAGGATGGAGCGGCAAGACTGGTATGCGAGCCCGCGCATTCCTGGGTAGAAATGGAAACTGGATAAACGTGACTCCGTCTCTACGTGTCGATACCGAGCAGCTGAAATCAAGCGATGAACGAGCCTGGCAGCGTGACATCACACACTTCCGCAAGAAGTCGAAGACCAGTAAGCAGGAGTACCATGCCCTTCGAGAAACATCCATCATACGGATTCCCGAGGAGGCTGAGGATGGATATTTTCAATTTTTGCTTTGCCTAGGCGAGAAGCAGAAAGTGCTCTGCCCTAGCCCAGTGTTTAGGGTTATATCTGCGTCGGCCAGTCCAGGTTCTTTGAGAGGAGCAAGTGTGACTACACTGCCTCTCGAACTAGGAGTCATTGCCGTTGGGAAATATGCACGTAACACAGCAGGGAGAGTTGTTGGGCCTGTGGCAGCTGTTGTTCAGAATCGAGTGCAGAAAATAACGCCATCCTGGGTCACGCAACAGGCAGGCGCCGCGGCCTCTGGATTTATGAAGCCCTCGGACAGTCTTGCGTCTCTAGAAGAGCAAGATAATCCAAATCGAGATGGGCTGGCATGGGTAGCTAGCAGAGGAGATGCTGTACTCGATGACGGTCCACAGGCGCCATATCCTCTACGTTTTATGGCTAACAGCGAGCTTGCAAAGGTCGGTATTGAACAGTTCGACTTGCCAGGAATGGCCTTAACGGGAACACCTGCAAATATTGCACTGAAATTATCGGGGTTCTATCTCGGCTGGGCTAGGTTTCCTAAACAACCAATGATGCGCCCCTCCAAAACAGAAGACGACACATGGTACCCGGCAATAATCTCAGCTCTCCCCACATCCACTCTACCTAATAGTAAAAGCATCATCATTCGACCGATTCACCATTTCGACGAAATTCCCACCAACCGGCAAGTCATCGAGGTCCGCATAATGGGCCTCATTCGCCCAGACGACAGCTGGCAAAGAGAAGCGCTACAAAAAGGCCTTCAAGCCAGAGTTGCAGAAGCCGCCGAGGCGGTGATGCTTGTAGAGATGAACGACGTTCTTCTCGCAGAGAATGTCCTAGACCGTCCCGCTTGGAATCCGGATGCCGTTCCCAGGGATAGCGTGCCACCGGGAAGAAGTAGCGGGCAGAGCATGAGGATGGCTGCCCAGAGACAGATTGGTAAGGTCCCGTTTCATAGGTTTGGCGTTAGGTCGCTGGTGGAAGGTAGTAAGGACACTCTCGTCGCACCGAATGGATATTTTGTCACGAGATGACTTTGAATCCCTCTGAATGATCCCATGAGACTTATTTCTAGCTTCTGAGTTGAGCTGCATGCTTGTGCTTCCCAGGATACTTGTTTGAATATCTAATACAAAAGTATCATGCTCCCCATTTGTTACTGGACAGGGAAGCTGTCATGGGATAGGCTCTCGGGGCTCGTTTGGCCCGGCACAGGTAGAGGCAATATCGGTAGTTGCCTTGGTTACGTTTTCAGTGCAAGCGCTATTTTTTGCCCGTCTAAGGAATACCGGTAGCTGCCTCGATTTTTGAAGCCCTTTATGAATCAGATGGTAAGGGGAAGGCTCACATGAAATTTCCGTAACTATCTAGTACTGCAAGTAATACAGTACTAGACAATCGCTATTAGTCATTTTCCTTTCTGTCGTGCTTGAAAATAGGGACCTTTCTCAGTGGTGAGCAGAGGCATATACTCTCTAGTCTTGCTACATATCTAAGCTCCTTATATAGGATTGCTCCTTGGCCACTTCAGGGGCTGATTACACAAGTCAGTCCTTAGAGCCTCAGGCTCCTCATGGCGTAACACCAAAATAAAATATCTTATACGTGCTCCCGCTAGCAAACTGTTTCCAAAAGAAAAAATGGATTTTTAATGCCTAAGTCATCTCCCCTAATAGGCGTTTTCGTTGAGAATTTCATTCTAAACAATAAGCTTTGTGATCACGAGTAGTAAATTCCACTTATCTTATTGGTCAAAGCAGTGATTTAGGGCTTAGCATTACCTTGCTTGCTTATTTATCAAATATCTAACCTTGAAATAATCTCAATATTGAATAAACAGCTCTTACCGTATAAGAACAACTGACAAGTTGTATATTTTGAAACTTTTGATGAAAGCAAGCTTGCGAGCTTTGTTTTAGTGTATATGTAGCTCTTTCCCCCTTAGTAAGTACCAGAGGGAATATGGCAGTACGGGAAAAAGCGATTTGGTTTTCTTAGCATAAGTCTTTAATTAGCTAAGAGTAAGATTCAGCAGTAATAGGCGCTCAAATACAAATATAGGTTGGTTCTACTTTACACAGCGGTATAGGGAGAATATACTGTACCCTATTAACGAGAGGTCCTGATGGTAGATTCTCACACTTTGATATTGTAGTTCTTACAAATAAAATACTATAAAAAACAGATTGGATCTCAATAGTAATCTAAACCAGCAGCTATCGATTTCGAACTTTTTCCATTAGTTTTAACTTATTTACAAAGAAAAAACATGATACTCTACTAACATCGGGAATTTTTTTCATCCAAGCACATCTCTAAGCGTTTGTTAGTTTCCTTCATCGCTTCCTAGATATACTTCCTCAAGAGACTTGTTTGACTTGAAAAGCGCTAAATAGTACTAGCACTTTCAAATACCCATTCTCTAACGAGTATCATCTTCTGCTTGATACTTGTTATTCTAATGATTGTTGTACGTCCGTGAAGTAGATTTTCTCAATTTCGCTTCGGATTTATGTGAGCCACTGGCTATGTAGGTCAACTGATCTAGTTGGATTAATACCGAGCCAAAGTGAAAAGGCTATTTTGAGTGTAAAACGACCATTTGGCTAAGACCAGTTGGCGGTCACTTTACCGTAAGCTAGTAAGATACCATTGCGCTGGATTTCCTGTGATCGGAGCATAGTAATCCACAGGATCTACGAGGAGTTGCTGCAGACCAATACAAAGCAATTAGAAAGGTATTTTGTATGTTGGTAGAGGAAATACAGTCAGGTCATATAATCTGGCTTTCACTCACATTATTCCTTCTACCGCAGTTGTCGCTAAGCGCCTCACGAGCCCTCGAGCGTTCAGAAATAAGGGCTCGTTTGGTCCAGGCCCAGGTAGAATATCGATAGCGCCTTGGAGATTCGAAACGCCATATAAATCCTTAGGTGGGATGGACTCAGGTTCAGACCTGAAATTATCCAATCTAGTTTAGTGTGTCGCATTAGTCACGGTTCCAAACGTAGGGGTGGTAATACCTTAGAAAAGGGGAAAAAGGTTATTGTATTAGGTATGGTATAGCTGTGAGTTTTATCCCCTTTGCACTAGTGCCTATGTGCTCTATTTTAGCCTATTCCGGACTAGCACTCTATAAGCCCTATAATAAGAATGAGAGCCCCTTAAGCTATTATAAGTTTATATATGCATACTTATTATACTCCCCTATTCTGCAGAACTTTTCCTCCCCCTCTTCTTTTTATCTTATTGAGCTAGTAACCTTAAGCTTCTAGTATTTGCAGATTCTTGCCTTAAAGACTGTTTCCCTTCTTTCCTCCTTCTCCTGCCTAGTTCTTCTAACCTCTTAAGGTAGGGAATAGATTGATTTCCTAGCTCTTAGGTTCTAATATACTAGAATACGCTCTTTTTACTTAGAAATAAGGTAAGAAGTTTAAAGGTAAAAGGGCTTTAGCTAGTCGATATAGAAGTGCCTTGCGATTTGTATACTATTAATCTGCTTAAGCTTATACGATTTCCTATGCTCCCCTCCTTCTTTAGTAATTCGAAATAGGCCTCTTTAAGAAGGTCGAAGTTTCTGGCTAGAGGCTCTTGCGTTATATAGCATTACTATAGAGCTAGGGAGGAAGCTCTTCTCTTTTCTAATAATCCGCGCAGTGCTCCTTTTATATAGCTCCTTTCTTCTATACTCTAATAGCGTCCTAACTTTATCTTAAACACCTTCTTATATCGTAATATACTTAAGAATAGCATCGCTCTATGCTTTATATAATTGCAAATCAGCTCCCTATAAGGCTTTAGGGAACCCTTAGTCGGTAAGAGTTTAGTAGATTATATATGTATAGTAAGTAAGGAACGACAAATCGATAGAGGCTCTAAGCTAATAGCCTTAATAGATATTAAAAGGGGAGTATCTTAGGAAAGAGATCTCTTTAGCGTTTACTTTAAATAGCACCCTTTGCAACTTTTCTTTAAATGAACCTTAAGACTTAGCCATCGCTTATTAAAAGATATCAACTGCCTTCTCTACTATGCTTATACTCTTCTTAAATGCCGATAGGGAGTTAGTTTATAGGACTTCCCTCTTATAGGTTCTATACCAGTAATCGATATTCACGTAAATATAGTTGAGTACTTATTATTAAAAAGAATCTATTATAATATCTGTTTATCTCTATATAACTGAGATAGTACCTTTATACCTCTGAATGTCCTGCCTCTTATAGTCCCTCCTAGCCGCATATAGATATCCTTCTGAGGTCCTCCGGCTGAACAGCTGTCTAAAATGCATACAAAACCCCTTATATCGCATATGGTATAGCTGTATAGGATAACCCTAGGAATAAGGGCAGGTTGCCTCTTATATAGGAATCTGCATACTAATACTAGTAGTACTCTCTTTTTAAAAAGACCTTTTCAACTCGCATAAGGAAGTATATAAAATAGGTATATAAAGGAGGCAGATCGGTAGCAAATAATCAAATGGTAATAAAGAATAAAATAGCAAAGACAAATAGCTTAATAGTAAAGGCAGATGTAATAAGTAGTAAGGATAGTATATAGAAAGTAGAATAGCAAAGATAAAGGCAAATAGCAAAAAGGGAAAGGAAAGGTATCTAAGTGATAGAAGCAATCTAAAGTCTTTATTCAAGCCTTATAGTAGTGCGATTATAATTCAGTTGCGTTCTAGTAGGTTCGAGACTCTTTATTAAAGAGTTATCCGGAGTTGTAATCCACTATAATTATAAATTATAATAATCTGTAGAAGGGAAAAGAGGAGCCTTTGAGAAGGTATATATATTAAGCTTCCCTCTTCCTTTAATCTCTTAACTCTAACTCCTACTTCTTATAAGTAGGTCGATTCTCCTTCTTACTTTTAAGTTAATTAACCCTATAGTAGATCTTATCTTATATCATCCTATTAATACTATTATTATTATTAGTAAGTGTTCCGATTATTAGCCGACCCCCTTTAATATATATATCGCTAACTTAGATAGTACTTAAATACAATTTAAAAGACCTACCTAAGGCGTTTCAAGTGCTTTGCGTATATTATATATAAGTGATATTAAGAAAGGAGGCTAGTAAGAACAATACCGGCTATATATGCGCATTTAATACTCTTACTTTTAAAAAGTATGACTACTATATTGCGCAGTAGGCAAAGTATATTCTAGTAAGTGCCCTTTAATATCCTCTTGCTTTAATAACCTCTGATAGATGTCTATTCTAAATACCTATCTAAGCTTAAGATAAGTATATTATCCTCTAGGATACTTATATTAGCAGTAATATTAAAGCGATTTAAGAAGCGGCCCAAATCCTATCTAAGGAGACTTAGATATAAATCTCTATAGTCTTAAAGACTTAGGATGCCCTTTAACTAGCCTAGCTAAACAAAGCTTATACCCTTTGCTATAGTATCGACTTTGCGAATACCTAGTAGGCTATAAGTGCCTTTGAATCTATCTAATATTAATAACTGACTATTCGTAAGATCTATTGCATATTATCTAAGGCAGTAATACTACCCTTAGGCGTCTTAAGACTTAAGGCGCCAAGGTGCTTAGCGCCCTTTAATATATAAAGGGGTTATCTAGCTTAGCTAAGGGCCGTTCTTAAGCTCCTTTTAATAATATCTACTACTAAAAAGGCAAAGGTAGATAGGTGCCTTTTAAGGACTCTCTAAAGGGTAAGGATTTAGATTTTAGTGATTTAGATAAGCCGAATCTAAAGGAGATCGCGGCTGCTCTTACTTAGGTGCAAGCTTAAGAGAAGCAGGCCAACTTGGCTGCTGCTTTAGGTAGTAAGGCTTTTAAGCCTTAGGGGTTTAAGGATCTACGCCTTAGAAATCCTAGTGCTTAGGATAGGTGCTTATTAAGAGTGGAATCATTAGTAGATTATTATCTTTAGCAATATAATTATTACTACTTTACTATAACCTCCTTCTCTAGTACTGCTTAAGTGATAAAAAAAATGCAAGTACGCGCAAGTAAGTAAGAAAAGATAAAAAGAAGGTATTAATAGCAAGTATAGGAATATAGTAAGAAAAGATAAAAAAAGAAGGTAGTAATAGCAAGTATAGGAATATATCTTATAGTAAAATAAAAAAAATAAAAAAATTGCTAATAGCTTACAATTAAAAATATCAGATATTATCAATCTAAGACCTTTTTAAGTCTAGTTATACCCTAATAAGCCTTTGTACCTATCCCTCCTTCCTAATAGTTATCGAATTGGTATCTACCAGTTGCTAAAGGGCCTAATTTGGATTAGCTTTTATTATAGTATTAGCAGGGTTGCTAGCGCTATCGATCTAACGTATTTCTATAAGCTCCCTATTCTTATACAATTGTTAAATAGCTATTATATCGATTATCAATCGCTTCTCCTTTATAGTACCCAATTTGATAATACACTTATATAAGGAGAGGGAATCTATATATATAATAGTAGGGAGGTAGGGTAGACTTAGCTTAGCTATTACTATATCGATTATTATAGCCATAGAAACCAGCATATTAATACCTGCTACTATAGCATATAGTTCGGAGGCTAGTATAGCTCTTATTACTCTCTTATACTTCATTAAGCTATAGTATAGAATATTGCCTTTTAAAGTAAACTGCAATTCTCCTTCCTCTTTAATAGCTAGTACAATAATATAGCCGATCTGCGAGCTTAAATCCTTATTATTAGCAAAAGATCTATTGATAAATGCAAATAGTTTAACGTTTTGCAAATTGATAGCAAAGTAAGTCAGGCCTCTTTTAAGGTTATTTCGAATCTACTTAAGTCGCTTATTTAAATTCTCTACATCTTAAACTATCGGATCTTAGTATTAGGCTATAGCTAACAAATCGAAGGAAGCTTATAGCTAGCAGATTATAGCTAAATAAGCTCCTCTTACTCTCTGCTCTAGGTATTATTGCTTATAGCCCTCTTAAGAAGTATCGACTAGTTCCAGCCTTTAGCCCTAGCCCTTTTATCGCATATATACTATATCCCCTTCCTAAGAAATAATATACTTATTAAAAGCTAGTGATTCAGTACTCGATAGGTATTATATTAGCTTTATAAGGAATCCTACCCTTTTGATCTTATCCTCTTCCTTTTTTAAAAAGTCTACTTCTCTAAGTATCAAAGTGTTATCCGTTTGTATTCCTACTATACTAAAAAAGAGAGAAGTGCTTAAGGTTAATAATAGATAAAGGTCATAAGTTGAGTTAGCTATATTAAGATTGCTATAATAGTGCTTATAGTAGGTGCTAAACTAGTGATTTCCTAATTCGGGAATGCTATAAAGCAGTAGCACCACTTTAAAGACTATACCTATAGGAAATAGCTTAGCGATATCTTATAAGGGAAATATAAATATATCGCATAGTAGCTTTAAAGCTACTTAAGTATACGCTTATATAATATCCTATAGGCCAAGAATGCCCTTCTTACCCTATTCTTTAAAGTGTTCTTAGACTAATGCTAAAAGGCATACTAAAAGGCGTTAGCTTACTTATTAAATCGTTAAAGATTAGGTAATTATACCTTCCTCCTTCTTACTAGTATTATTCCAGGCCTATATAATTAAGTGTGATTTCTTAAATAGGTGATCTATTTCCTTTCCCTTTATCTTATCAACTATTCTCGATTTGAAGATCCTCTTGCCTTTTATAATAGGGTCATTTTTATTTATTAGTATAAATACCCCCCTATTCATTAGCCCTTAGTACTCCTTTAGGCGAGATTGCTAAAAAGGGCGCTTAAAAGTAGTAATCTTACCTTTTGCCTATAGCTTCTGCAACAGTTCCTAGTCCCTATTCTCCTTCTCTATTAGGAATACCTCCGATTTAGCTATATATAGCTTATTATCTGCTTTAAAGGATATCTATATCTTAGCATTATAGTTGTTATTAATTATAGGAAGATCGGAAATAGGCTTAATAAAAGGAACCTCTACTCTTAGCGATTGCTTATAGCTATTAAGTTGCGGCTCAACTAAGCAAAAGGGCTCCACTTTTTTATTAATATCAATTGCATTCTATTCCCTTTTAGTAGTCGTTTGATCCTTAGGTTTAATTCCTCTAGTTTCCTTTAGGCAGTTTTCTTTATTATCAATTTTAAATAAATATACGCTTATTGATCTAAAGTACCTTATTCTACTGCCGATATCAACTATATAGGTTTTATTCTTTAAGCCTAGGAACTCGAATAGGCCTATCTATCCTCCCTTCTCCTAATATACTAATACTAGGTCTTTTAGCCTTAAATCGTAGATATAAGTAGTTCTAAGGCTATTCCTTATACTTAAAGCGTTATTAACCTTGCGAGTAGTATAGATCTTCCTAATTTCCTTTATAGCCTTTTTAATTATTACTACCTTCTATTTTACTAATAGATTTGATAGATCCAGTTTAATCAGCTTTAGATATGCCTTGAAAACAAGCAAAGTAGGAATCATCTTATTAGGTCCTGCTGTATTATTAACTGCCTTAATAGCTATTTGCAGCCTCTTATCGTCGCTCAATCAGGGGTATTTAGCTATTATTATCTTAAAGGCACGTCTTAAAGGGCGATAATACCATTCGACCTTGCTAATAAAGTAGTACGCCTTTATAAGAACTAGTTTAAGGGTTATTCCTATAGATCTTAGAGAGCTTTTAAACTCTACTAAGTTAAAGTTAATGCTATAGTTATATATTATAAAATTAGGAGGTCTAATATACGTATCTAGCTAAGCCAATTTAAGGGCTTAAAATACTATATCGGCCGAATATGCTCCTATTCCCTTTTATAAGAACCTTGCGGCTTTAAATCCTATCGCTTTATTAACTATATAAAGGGCGTTCCTTCTACCGAACTGAGCAATATCGATATATATAATATAATTAAAGTCGATATTATCTTATAGCTTGAATCGGAATCTATAAAGAGCGTTAATATAAAGTTGATAATATTAGTATATTTCCCTTACTCTTGCTATAATACTAGAGTCGATATTATAACCGGCCTAGTTTAAAAGGTATTTAAGGCGTTTTACTAAAGGATATCCAAATCTTTTATATAGCCTTCAGATCTCTATTTCTATTAAGTAGCATATATTAATTATACCCTTTGAAGTTATTAGAAGTTGCTTTATTATATTAAGTAAGAGCTATAGGTGCTTATGTTTTTTAATAATTAAGTGTTTCTCCTTGCTAATAATAAGCAAATTGCGTAGATTATTATATTTAGCTCCTATTTTATCAAGTTGTTATAAGCAGACTAAAAACGGTATATCTGCCTCTATAATTAAGAACTTTATAAGGCCTACTGGTATTTGAATAGTTATCTTGCTAATTGCATTTCGTAAACTTGCCCTAAAGGTAATTTTATACTTTTTAATGCCAAGTGGAATCAGAACTGCGTCTTATATATTTTGCAGGGCTTTAAATTAGTTAATTCCTCTTATATTTTTATTTAAAGTGCCTATATTAATTAGGAATCCTTAAAAGAATTAATCCGTCTATTATATTATAAATACCTTAGGGTCCGTTTGTATCGGTTTATTAACCTTTATTATTAAAAGGTATTTAGCCTTTTGCTTTTTAAGCTAGTTAAGCATAGTTCTTAAGTCATATTCTTAATTAGAAGCTAGGAATACTATAGTAAAGTTGATATTACTATCCTTAGGGTCGCTAATCGCTTAGTCCTCCTCTTTTGAAGACGTTTCCTACTTATCCTTATTAGTCCTATTGCCTTTTAAATATGCTCTATTATCTTTTTAAGTTAGGTATACCTTATATATTTTATCTATTAGCTTATACCCTTCGACTCATTAGCTTATTATATAGTAAGACTTTTAAGCGGCTCTTTCTTCTTTTAAGTACTTGCTACTATAGTAGTCCTTTTTCTAGTATATAATATACCTTATATAGCTTGGTTTCGATTAGAAGGTTATTCCTCTCTTATTACCTTAGGCAAACTTTATCTTTCTATTTGAAAAGTGCGCTATAGATTGCCCTTACTCCTTAGCTAAATGATATTAGAGTCTATTAGTAGCTGAACTAGGGTGCTAGGGTTTAGATAGTCCGTCCTAGGCAACTACTCTTACGCAAGCCTATAAGCTATCTAATAGGGCTAGGAACGTCGCTAGTAGCTTAAAAAGTGCCATTTAGAAGAGCCGATTCCTAAAAATACCTTATATAAGTCTGTCTTTAATCGATCGATCGTTCCTTATATTAGCATATAGGCCTAATTGCAAGTTCTATAGCTCCTTAGTATAGTTTTCGAGTTAGGTTAAGATCGGTTTCCCCCTTTAATAGTCTTCTTATTAGAATAGGTCAAATATCAGCTGAAACTACCTCCTTAGGAATCTGCTACTTCTCTCTTCGGTCTTATAATTAGCTTAAATAGCCTCTACTAGCTTAGCAAACTTAAAGTTCTTATTTTGCAAGTACCGATAGTAGTATATTAAGGCCGAGTCTTATAGTATAGATAGAAAGGCTTTATACTATATGCTTTAGTCTACTAAGGCTCTTTAGCACAAATCGGCAAATATATAAAGCTTCTTATTAAGGTGATCTTTCCTGCTTAAGTATTAAGTCTCTTTAATATATATCTTACTTAAATTTATAAAGGTTTTAGCCTAATCTAAAGTTAAAGGTTCTATAATATATTAAGATAGTTGAGCGTCGCTTTAATTAAGGTCTAAAAGCGCTTTTAAACCCTTTCCTATAGTAAAGGGTAGCAATAATCTATCTCTTAATTAGATCAGCAGCATTAGTATCAGATTTAGGATCTTTAAGTATTGCAAGACTAAGGTCCATCTTAATTAGGGTTAATAAAGTATTCTTTTAAGGTTATACTATTCGGTTGTTTATCTTAAAGTATCTGCTTTATATAAGTTATCTTATAAAGTATTATTATTATATTTAAGGTATCCTTACTAAAGCGAGTCTTAATATAGTATCTCCTATTTAGCTATAGTAACCCTTTAAGCAGGTGGCTCGCTTGTTTATATAGACTTGGCAAATTCTGAAGTAGACCTTATTCTATATCTTAGAGATTGTACTATAATTGAGTTTAATACTTTTTAAGTCTATGACTTTAGCTGGTCTTCTAACTACTCGTTTCCTTCTTAGTATACTATATTGAAAAGTGCCTAGCCGATTGAAACGCCCTTCCTACGCTGAATATATACTTTATAATATCGAAGGTCGTCCTTTAGGCGTTATCGAACGTCCTTATCTAGCGATTTAAAGTCGCTAATTGTCTAATCTTAGAATTCCTCTTAAAAGTCCTTAGTAAGGTATAGCCCTCTCCTTTTACCATCTTATAATATCTTCCGAAAGTTCTTTATATATTGATCTTTTAGTTTAAAGGCCTTTTCGCTAAGTTAATCCTCCTAGGGTCTTATATTCCTTTTAAAGTCCTTTAATATCTAGGGTTACCTTAGATTAAGCGGTATTAATAGTCTCCCTTTGATTATTTCCTAATATTATCCGGATATTACTCTATACCTTAATAGGGTTTAAAAGAAGTCTAATATAGTTATATTTTATATATTATTACGCTATTATCTAATTGTAGTTAGGATACTAATTGCACTCCAGTTTTGCCCTAATTATAATATGTAATAGAATGTAAGTAGAAGAGGATAGTATCTACCTTTAAAGTAATAACTCTAGCTAGATTCGCATACCTTTCGCCTTTTCCCCTCTAATAGTAACTAATATTACTTTATACATTTAGGTTGGTATTTAAGGTAAGTTAGAAATATAATTAAGTACTCCTTAAAATCAAGAAAGAATTCTTTAGTTTAATAACCTTACTATCTATAGTAAAGGTGCTACTACTAATTAGTATAAGTTCTATACTAGTAATTGATATTTATATAAATATAGTTAAGTACTTATTATTAAAAAGAATCTATTATAATATCTATCTATCTCTATATAACTAAGATAGTACCTTTATACCTCTAAATGTCCTCCCTCTTATAGTCCCTCCTAGCCGTATATAGATATCCTTCTAAAGTCCTCTGGCTGAATAGCCGTCCGAAATGCATACGAAACCCCTTATATCGCATATGGTACAGCTGTATAGGATGACCCCAGGAACGAGGGCAGGTTGCCTCTTGCATAGGAATCTGCGTACCAACACCTCTTCTTAATAAACTAGTATACTTGCTCTCCGAAATAACTGCCTAGATCGATGTAGAAGCCGATAGGAACGCCTTCGGTCTGGAAAAGCCTTTCTAAGCTCCGAATGATATAAATAGAACTTAGTATAGGGTATAGAAAAGCCTAGATAAAGCGAGAAAAGTAATCAATAACTATTAAGACGTGCTTATACTCCTTTAGTATACTAGGAAAGGGCTTGCAAAAATCGGCGCCGAGAAGTTCTATAGGTCTAGAAACAACTACACTTAATAGAGGTTATAATCTTTAAGCAGGACTATATTTTACGCACTAGAGGCACCTTAAGATATATAGAAAAACGTCCCTTATTATAAAGGGCTAGTAGACGTTTTTCAGCTTCCTAAAGGTAGTAGTAAAAGTAAAATGGCCTCCTTTATTATAGGCAGCGAATAGAGCGTTGGAAATCTATCCTAGAACTAGGCAAGACTTATATTTTCCCTTCTAATAGTATTAAAGAGTATTGCTCTCCTATTTGTACTTAAGGCTCTTCTATTAAAGGTTCCTCTTCTGCACTCGGTCTATTCCGTTAGAGAACTTTTAGTATAGAAGATATCCTATCACTTCCTTATACTACAGATATTATAAAAAGGCCTCTAGAGCCTCCTGTATCTCGGCTTGCTATTAGGTAAGCGTCTGCTATTAAATAGACTATATTAGGTATTATAGCCGGCTTTGCTAAGATTCTAAAGAATAAAGACGTAGGTTGAAGACTGATATTTAGCTTTATTCTAGCCACTTAGCAGAGGGCTACTATAAATAATATATCCTCTTCCTTATCCCTGGCGTATCCTAGCACCTTTAAAGGGTAGAGCATCTCTTATATAGCCTTTAGCTTCGAGTGTTTGATTTCTATTAGTAGGTTGGCAATATCTTAAAGTAGCTATTTATAGCCTCCCTTCCTATCTTTCCAAACCTAAGTGCTATTCTAATCTACTGCTATATATATATATCTATATCTTAAGTAATCTCCCTTATTACAATTGTCTTTTAGAAAGATGGTTCTTAATAAGGCGTCTGCGACCTTATTTCTCTTGCCTTTAATATAAGTAATCGTAATATTAAAGAGGCGTAGCTCTACGGCCTATTAAGTATAGATTCCTTCCTATATAGAGCTTAAACTTAAGAAAAAGGTAAGCAGCTAATAGTCAGTATAGATAATGCTAGTTTTCTCTCCCTTAAGGAAATAGTAGTATTTTCGGCAGAACTTAACAATAGTTAGAAGTTCTTATTTATAAGTACTATACTGCCTTTAGGTATAAGAAAAGGTAAAACTATTAAAAAGTATTAGTACTGCAGTAGACTCTCCTACTTGAATTTAGGTAATATAGCACCCTCCTATATAGCTATTTGCGTCGATATATATAGAGACCGGCTTTAATAGTATATAGCTAGATCGTTTGATAATTATAGAGTAATATTCCTTAAGTAATAAGAAGGAAAGGGCCTCTGCTTCTAACTACCTTTACTCTACTGCTCCTATTAGGCGGTTTAAGGGCCTTACTATCTCTGCGAAGTTCTTAGTCCAATTCCATATGATTTATATAGCTCTTAAGAATCGTCGTACCTCTATCGCATTTTAAGGTATTAGCTAGAGTTTAATATTTTCAAATCTCTTTAGCTTTATAATTATAACAACACAGAACCGCCGAAGTGCGAGATCAAGTATAGGAGTAAGAAGTGGTGCAAAAGGCGTATTCTATAGGTCTAATACAAAGGAAATGAAGAAGTTAAGGAGCCCTCCTTAAGGGAGAGCCCTTCTTCCTTATATATATAAGCAGCTTAAGGCTCTTTATCCATTTACGTAATATTATATAAGAATATCCTTTTGCACCTTTAGGATCAATTTGAAAAAACCCTATATTGAATCGAGATTGCGAAACCTTAAAACGCTATACTCTTAGGTAATTATACTAAATGGAGGTATAGCCGTTATACTACTCCCCCCTTTTAAGAACGCTTGCCTATAAGCGTTAGTAGGTTAAGATGATTTTTATATAGTAATGTACTTAGCGCATTATTATGCGAACGGTACTATTCTATATTTGGTTTAGCGCAAGTCGCGTTATATACTCAAATTTGTTTTTCCCTTTATAGGATCTTCCTTCCTTAATATAATAACTATATATAACTGTATAGGTCCCTTACTCCTACTACTATAGCGTAGGGCTAATGTATAGTAGTAGAAACAATTACTACTACTACTACTAACTACTATAAGTAAGTTTGCCCTAGTCTAAGGTTGAATCGCGTCTAATACGCGTAGTGCTAATTCCCTTGCTATCAGGCGCCCTTGCAGTGGCCTATTGCGTTTATTATTACTAGTGTATACGGCGCCTTATACGCAATATCGCATATGAGTGCGAGTTTAAATTAAAACGTAGTAAGAAGTGCTACTAGTGCTAGGAGCAGAAGGCGGAGTACATTCTTATAAGTACCTTGAATCGAGTCCAAAGTTCTAGTTGCCTTAATACTTATTTATAGCTTCCCTCTTATATTAGTAAGGAGTTTGCAGCGCTATCCGCGGCCCTTAAGGAGTAGTAGGGGAAGGCTGCTTAATAGTAAGAGGAGGATAACAGCGGCGATAACGATAATAATAACGCTTAAGCGGTTTCGGTAGGGAACCGCGAAATGCTCTATTAAGAGGCGGTCTAGCGCGCCCGGATCCTTATCAACTTCCTATTAGTAGCTAGCGCAGAGGCTCTAACTAGCTGTACTCAACTCGAGCGCGCTAGCCTTGCAAAGCTCTACTCTATAGCTAAGGCTATAGTAAGCTAGCTAAAGGGGATTTAGGCGACGGTTACTATAAGTTAAACTTAAATTAGTATCAAATCGATTGCTAACTTTCTTATAAGAGCGTAGCAACCTTATTGAGTCTTAGCTAGTAAGGTTAGAGCAATCTAGCTAAACTATGCTAGGCCTTTTAAGGTCTATCGCCGCGTTAGTAGAGCGGACCGCTATAGCGGCGGAGTCTCTTATAAAGGGAGGGGGGCTTGCAGTAGCAAGGGTAGCGTCGGGCGCAGCAGCTAGTAGGGCAGCGCCAGCGGCGGCAAAAGGAGGTCGGGGTCGTTCCAGGCGGGGGCGTATTTAAGAGGCGAGTTCCAGCTTTAAAATAGAGTTAAAGCTCGTCTCCTTAAGCGCAGAGGAGGAGAGGTCGGAGGAGTTGTAAGGGGGAGG
>JAENRP010000101.1:0-88032 GCA_024741835.1 Diplocarpon mali | reverse complement strand
TTATTTTTCTCCTTTTTTTTTTTTTATTTGTATTTTTAGATTTATTTACTAACCTATTTCGCGTCTGGCCTATTATCTTTTAAGTGACTATAATCTTCTATACTGCTTTCCTAAGCTTTTAGTTAAGCTTATAGGTTTTAAAGTAGTCCTAGCTTTGTAAGGTTAGCCTAGTAAAAGTCGCGAATCTTATATAGTAACCTTATAAAATTTAAGGTGCGATACTAACTTAAATTAGGATTATAACTAGTCCATTTGACCTAATACTCTAGTTTCCCTTAAAATAGGCGTACACTTAGTATCTCAGATACTTCGTACTCTTCTTACTTAGCGATCTTCTTTATAGTAGGCTAGGGTTGTTCCTAACCTAGCAAAGGGTTCTGCAGATCTTTGAATAGTAGCTTTAGTGCGAAGATATCGTATATTATAAAACCTATAAGCAGCTTGATTTAATATAAATTGCTTACCTTCTTAAGGACCTTAAAAGGACCCTCCTATTGATTAGCCAGTTTCCTATTAAGGCGGTAGTTCTTAAGATTCTTTATTAAAAGGTAGATTATATCTTTAAGTTTTTAATTAATCTCCTTTTAGTATTAATTTATAGACTTACGCATTTTCTCTTAAGCGCATTCCATATTGCCTTTTACTACTTCTTAAGCTGCGTACATTCTCTCTACTATTAGCTTAGCCTTTGCTTAATTCAATCTCTCCTATAAGCTAGACGGTTTTAGAAAGATCCAGTCCCAACTTGTCTAAGGCGCGACTCTATACCTAAGCTAATATAGGGTTATACTAATTAAAGCGTAAAGGAGAGTCGATTGCGTATAATCCATTAACGGAATCAGTTTATTCTAATTATCTTAATAGTAATTAATAAAAGGCTATAGCCTTAAATTAATATACTTATTTATAATCTCCGTTTGGCCGTTAGTCTCTTTATAGTATACTATAGAGAGTTTAATCTTAATACTAATAATATAGCAAAACTCTTTTCAAAATGAGGAGACAAATTAAGGGCCTTAGTCTAAGGTAATTGTCTTTAAAGTATAGCCGAATCAATATATCTACTAAACGAATAATCGGGCAGTTCCTTAAGCGTCGATATCTTTATAATAAGGAATTATAATAGCGCTCTTACTAAGTCAGTTTATAAAAACTAGGATTCGATTAAAACTGTGCTTATTAGAAGGGAAATCCTTAAAATCTATATATAAGTGCTATATAGGATAGTTAAGAATAGGAAGAGGCTGCAAAAGGCCTTATTATTTAATTGTCTTTAAATGCGAGAATTAATAAGGTCTATAGTTTGTAATAAATCTTTTGCAGTCCGAACCTATCTTAACCTAATAGTACTTAGGAGTAAGTAGCTAATAGGTCTTTAAGCTACTAGGGTGCGCGCTTAAAGGTTGGTTATAAGCTTTTTAAATTAGATAAGTGTATAAGGGAGTATTATAGCATATGCAGAAATGCTTCTTAAAGCAAAGCAATCTGTCTTTTAAAGAGTAGTTTTTAAGGAGGTTGGTACGAATCTTTTAAAAGGATTTGCGATTATTTTAATAAAGCTTTTTAATCAAATTAAAGGAATCCTTAAGTCAATTTAAGGTCGAATTAAGAGCATTAATTAACATTAGGGCAAAGGTGCCTTTAGTAGATTCAGCGAGAAATTTATTAGCCAGTTCGGTATTAATTTAAAGGTCTAATTAGGCTAGGGAAATTAGAACCTAGGATCGGCTATCTAGCTTCGCTTATTTATAAACTGGCATATCCTACTCTTAGCAGCTAAGAATATTAGCCTTTTAATTATCTTTATTTAAAGTATATACAATTTGAAAATTGAAGTCAAATAGGAATTCCATCTATTAGTACTATTTTGCAGTTAAAACCTTAGTAATTATAAAGTACTTAAGGGAGCGGTAATTTAAGTAAATATTAACTCGCTCCTTAAGTGATATAAGCTTAGGTTTCCATTTATAATAGGATTCTATAATAGCAAAGAGTTCCTTATTATATATTTCCTAATTAGGTTTATAATTAAAGAGTATATACAAATAGAAGCCAATTAAGTACTATTACTTATTAGAGTATTGCTAAGAAAGTACTCTAGCGATAATACTATTAGAAGTATCAGTTTCCAGCTTTATAGGCAAGTCGGGGTTAAAATAGTAAATCCGCTAAATCAAGAGCAGCTATTTGCAAAGCTCTTTAAAAGCGATTCGGCACTCTTCTATTTAATTCTAAGGCACTATTAGTTAGGTTAAAATAGAAAGGGGTTTAGTAATTAGCCTAAAGTTGCAAATGAATTATTAATAGAACTCGCAAAATCCTAAGTAGGACTTTACTTTAGTAACAGTTTTTAAGTACTTCTAATTGCATAATAGTTCGACCTTTTCAAGGTCTAGTTCAATCCTAGTTATTATTAGAATATATTTAAAATATTAAGTTTAAGTAATATAGAACTTGTATTTCTTAATATCTACTTAAAGGCTAGCCTCTAAGAGTCGTTTTAATACCTTTTTAATATAACCCTAGTGCTCCTTAACATTCTTAAAGTAAATTAAAATATTATCTAAATATGCTATATAAAAATTATTTAAGTAATCTAAGAGAATATTATTCATATACTACTAATAAGTACTAGGTCTATTACAAAGGCTAAATAGGAGAACCTTGCATTTATAAGATCTATACCTTATTTGAAAAGTAGTATATTCCTTTGATTTAGGGTCTATTCGTATCCGATTGAAAGCGGCTTGAATATCCAGTTTTATAAAAATCTTAGCTTTAGATACTCGCCTTAAGAGCTCGTCTATCCTCGGAATCGGGTAAGCGTCCTTCCGAGTTAGTACGTTTAGCTTCCAGTAGTCTATATAAAATCGAAGGCTACCGTCGGCCTTCTTTATAAATAGCACTAGCAAAGCAAAGGGGCTAGTACTTATCTTAATAAAGCCTTTATTTAAATTCTTAAGTAAGTACTCCTTTATAACCTTAAGCTCTTTAATAGATTGATAGTAAAGGGGCGAATAAGCATTAGGCAAGGGCCCTTTTAGCTATATCTTATAATTATAGTACTAATAGGAAGGGAGGGTATTTATATCCCTTTTTAAGAAAGCTTATCTTAGAGATTAGTACTATTTTAAGAGTCGATCGTTAATTAGCTTTTCAATATTAGGATTCTTAAGCTTATATCTTTCCTTTAGAATCCTATCCACTTTATAAATACTAGTTTAAAAGAACTCTATCTCCTTACGCTTTATATTATAATAAAAGGCGTTAATACTAATTTCGCAAATAGGAACTGCAGCTTTAAGGCATTTGCGAATAGGGTCAGATTATAGTCGATTCATATTAGACTATTTTCCTAGATCTAGCTTAGTTATAGGCAGGGGCGCTGGCCTAGTAATAGCAATAGGGATCTTGCGCCTAGCTAAAGCTATTAAATTAATGTAAGACTATCTTCTATTAATCTATTAAGCTTTATCTATAGCCATTTCTCATTCTCTATAATTAATATCAGCTTGATAATCGGATCGGATCCGAAGTCCTTTAAAAGGAGGAAGACAAATGACGATTTCCTTTGCAAATCAGGGAAATAGGGGATAATATAAAGGCTATACAAATCGGTTTTCCTTTAGATCAAGTTTAAGTCGGAATCGGCGTATCTATTTAACTCTAATAATAGCATCGCGCTAGCCTAAGTTGAGAATAACCTAAGGGTAGTTGTAAATACGCCTTCTATTAATTATTAAGTGAAAGCGTATATAGTGTATAGCTTATATGCAAACGGTATTTTAAAATCTATAGATAGGAATAGGGGCTAGAAGAGGAAGAATTTTAAAGCTAGTCGCTTTCGAAAGGCGTATAAAAAGGGAACGATTTAAAAACAGGTAACTAAGGGCTTTAGTATCTATTAAAGCTAATAACAATACTCTAAGTCTATTTATACTAATAGTATAAGAGGTTAGGAATTGCTTTCCTCTTATTAAAGAGTTAAGATCTAGCTTCAATAAGTCGCACTTTCGCAGGCTTAAGTAAGAGTCTTTTCTTAAGCCTCTTTATTTTCCTAATCTTCCTCTATTTCAACCCTATTCTTAATTAAGTCTAAAGTCGGATTATCTTCTTTTGCATCTTCTAAGGTATTAATCTTACTTATAAAAGGGCACTTAGTCTTATAGTAACTAGTTTTACTATAGGTCTAATAAGTGGCTTGCTTAAAGGGTAAAGTAAGAGAACTAGCCTTAGCTGGCATATCTTAATAAAAAGGGGTAGTAGGCTTTAGGGCTAGTGGCCTAGAAATTCAGGTAGTATTTCTAGCGCTTGGACCGCAAGCGGCCTTATTAAAGAGCAAACCGGATATCTTCTGATATAATACTAGGGTCGCCTTACTTCTAATTAAAGGGTTAAGAAGTTAGTTACTTTAGCGTTCGGCATTAAGGGCATTCAATTAGTTAATTATAATAGTATAGTCCTTTCCTTAAAAGGCCTTAGCTAGAGCGTAGGTAGCTTTAAGCTAAAGGGTAATCTTATTCTATATAAAGAAGAACTACTTAGATCTTAAGACCTCTCCTTAGATTGCGGCAAATTAGAATTAGGCCTAAAACTAAAGGAAAGTTTCTTTAGAATAACCGGCTTCTCTTATATAAAGGTAATGAAAAGTAGATTGAAATAGGTCTACCTCTTAGCTAGTCAAAAAGTAATTGCTTAGCAATTCCACTATTTCTTAATAATTTCGAAAGGGGTTAGTCTTTAAAAGGTACTAAGGTTTAAGGTACATTTAGGCTTATCCTATAGTAGATCCTTAAATTAAAACTTAGCGAGCTCGCTCATTCGGATATAAGTCGGCATTAACTTGCAATCGGTCTTAGACTAAAGCTAACTACTGCTTATATATTAAAGAGGTTCTATTATTAAAAGGGGTAATCTTTTCAATCAATTGAATTTTTAGCTATTTTATATCTATATCGACTTCTAAAGGAGGCTAAGTCTCGCTTTAGTAAAAGTAGGTGGATTCTCGCTTAGTAGTCTAATATATGCGCTAAGCTATCTCTTAGCTTTAATAAGCTAGGGTCTTTAGGCTAGAGATAGCTTAGGCAATCTTACTAATCTTACTTTGCAATTATCGATTAGATTGATCTTAGCATTGCAAGGATTCTTTTAAACCTAAGACTATTCCTTATAATATATTTAGGTTTGAAAAGTCTTATTTATCTCAGTTGGCTTAGCTATAGTATTATAATCTCTTGCCTTTAGTAGCAGAGGAAGGTCTGGCCCTAAGGGCTAGGGTAGGGGTACTTCCTATAGAAGCTAGTTCCTTAAATGAACTAGGTATATTCTATATTTGCTAACTTCCGATTAGTAGGGAATTCATTTTACCAATTTTAGTTTTAATAGTAATTCGGTTAAAAAGGGGTTCTATAGAAAAAGGGTTCTAATAGTATAGTGCTCTTCTAACTTCTACCTATAGCACTTTTATAAAAGGAGTAGTTAAGAAAATCCGGCTAATAAAAGCGTTCCTCGATTATACTAGTTAATAAGCTACACTTAAGCTCTTAGTTTATCTAAAAGATCTTTAAGATCTTAACTCTATCGAAAGTCGAAACAACTGCGAATCGAATTTCAAAAGGGGTAGGATATTATTAAAAGCTGTCCTTAGCAGAGAAGAACTTCTTCATTTAATATAATAATATAAAACTGCTAAAGTGCGAGATTAAGTATAAGAGCAAGAAGTAGTGCAAAAGGTGTATTCTATAGGTCTAATACAAAGGAAACGAAGAAGTTAAAGAGCCCTCCTTAAGGGAGAGCCCTTCTTCCTTATATATATAAGCAGCTTAAGGCTCTTTGTCCATTTATATAATATTATATAAGAATATCCTTTTGCACCTTTAGGGTCGATTTGAAAAAACCCTATATCAAATCGAGATTGCGAAACCTTAAAACGCCGTACTCCTAGGTAATTGCACTAAGTGGAGGTGCAGCCGTTACAATAATAGTCTTGCCTCTTACTCTATATCAGATGCCTAAGACTAGCACCTTAATTATAAAAAGGAGGCATTTCTTAAAGGATAGCTTTAGCCTAGACTATAAGAGCCTAAGAAGGAGGTAATTGTATAAGAAAGCAAATGCTGCCTTAAAATCGGAGAAACCTTTAAAGATATTGTTTATATAAAATATTAGATACTATAATCGAACGCAATTATCTGCGAAAATAGAAGAGAATAGAGAAGGCTCTAAATCATCTCTACCCTTAGCAATAGCTCTCTCTAATATAAGAATAGGGCTAAAAATAAGCTTTATAAGTTTATTTATTAAGAATGCTAAAGAGGCAGCCCCTTAAGGCATTCTCGTAGGTTGCAACTAGCAATAGCTAGGCGTAGAAAAGGCGTAGAAGTATTAGTGATCTAGGTCTAAATTGACTAACTAGTATGTATGCTTTAGGTCTAGCTATATAAATAGCTAGTATTAAGGGTTACTTAAATAATTAAAGCATTTAGATAAACTAATTATTATATAACCTGGTATAATCTCTTTAATTCTAGAGTAGTCAAAGGTGACCCTATATTCTCTTATAGACGCTTTGCTCTTTAAGCTCTTTGCGACTAGGTATAGGTGAGAGTTCTAATCAGAAAGTCGGTAGTTAGTAAGAAAGGTACTCTTAAATATTCTATAGTCTATTCCTTTAGTAATTGTCTTATTTAGCTACGCTAGCTTATAAGGGTTATATCGCCTTATAGTATTATTAGCTACTAGAATAGCGTCTTTTGGGATTCAGGCTTAATAGGTATAGAGGTTAGTATAGGGAATATTAGTAAGTCCATTAGAGTTGACCGCTCTATAGGTATATAGAAGCTGCTAGACCTCTTTTAACCGGTTCTTAGGAATATCAGGCCCAAAGGTCATTTTGCAGCCTCTTAGCCATTCCTTTAGGTCGCTCTTAAGAGGCTGTTCTATTAGGAGCCTTCTTACCCGCTGATCAATTAGGAAGCTAGGTATAAAGGTCTCCTTATTATTGTAGCTTATTAAAAGCGATAAATGTAATTATGCAAATAGCTTCTGCGAGCTTTCGAGTTGGATTCTTCTGCTCCTAGGTCCTAATTCTTCCTTCCAATTATGCAAAGACTCGGCACTCCTCCTTCCTATTATGCCTTATCCTTTTACTAGTCTAAATAGAGCTTTTAAAGCTGGTATAGATGTCTATCTCTATCCCTCCTTAGTTTTAAAGTGATCTTCTACTTCCTTTATCTCCTTTAAAGCTAGCAGATCGACTACTTAAAGTAAGAGGCAGCTCTTTACTATAGCTGAGTTTAATGCCTTCCTAAGGCGTCGCCGATGATCTAAAAATCCTATTCATCCTTAGAGTCGGTTTTGCTTTTAAAGTTGCTATTGCTTTCTAAGTCGTTAGTAGTAGAAATATTAAAGTCTTTAGGTGCAAGTCTTACCGTTAGGTTCTTAAGGGGTATTTTCTATAGTTTCTCCTTTAGATAAAGCAATAAGTTTAAACCTAGGCTAAGAGTGAATTGCGGTCTTATAATAGTAATAGGTTTCTCTCTTAGTATATTCCCTCTAATAGTGATCTTACTCTTTTAAATGTTTAGTTTTATATCAACTATATATAGCTAAGGTAGACTTAGAAGGAGAGATAGCTCAGTTTTCTTTAAAGGGCTATTTGATCTTAAGAAGGAGTCCACCTTACGCTAGATGCTTTAAACTCTAATCTCAAACGATATATAGCTAGTTAAGTCATATATCTCTCTATCTATAATACTATAGGTTACCTTTAAGTAGCCTTCTAAATTAAGGGAACGCTTTATAAGATTGAGAGCCTTCTTAAGTCTTTAAGAAGTAAGTAAAATATTACTGCCTTAATCAATAGTACTTATACTAATAGGCAGATCTACTACTATCTCTTCTTCCTCCTCCTTCACTTTGATTAATATAAGTACTTTCTAGGCCTTCTTATTAAGGTATACGCTAGGCAGGAGCTTCGTAAGGTTCGATTAAGTAGCTAATGGTAAAGGGGGCTTAGTGCCCTTAGGTGCTACTCCTAAGAAAGTAGCCTTCTTTTGCCTTTTCTAGTTCCAATAGGTAAAGAGATTGCGAAATTGCTTTAATACCTCTAAAGATAGTTGAAATAAATCTAGCAAATTCATTAAGATCTTAAATCCTTTTGCTAGCTTAATGTAATTGATAGGGCCATCGCCTTCTTATTTAACTATCTTATGCAAATGGCGTAGCTTCTTCTCCCTTAGTATTGCCTTCTTCTTTCTTATAGACTTTGCATTAGCCTATCTTTTGCAAGGCTGTCTTTTAGGCTTGGCTTAGGTAGTATTATCTAATAAACCAGCTATTTGTACTCTCTTTTAAACCCCTTTCCTATCTGCTAAAAAGGAGGTAGCTAAAGGAGGTGCATCTTCTTTAATATTATATATAATGTTATAATATTTAATACCTCCTACTTCTACTAGGTTGAAGACTATAATAGGTTCGTTAATATCCTCTACTACTGCTCTTCTCAATTTATTAAATTCTTTTAGTGATATCCTTATTTTAGGATCTATTTTAATAGAGGCAGGTGTAAGCGCTATAAAGCGACTACTATTAGCATGCCTCTTATAATTATAGCGCTGCCCTTCTTTTATATAGATCTTAATATAATAAACTAAGGTAGCAGACTTAGGAAAGACGATTGACCTAAGGTAGGCTTTCTCTTAAGAGGTTAAGGGCTACCTTATACATTTATCCTTATAGTAGCTATACTTCCTGCATTTAATATATAAAGGCCTGTCCCTAGTTCTATTCTATATCCTCGATCGGTTGATAAAGGGATTAGATAAGTCGGAGGCCGGTTTTAAAGCGTACTGCTAGTAGAGAGGTATACTAATATTATAGTTCGACGCCCCCTTTCATTCTAGGTTTAGATTCTAAGCTATCCTTCTCTAAGGGTCTCGATAGTTACTTTGCTAGTTCTAGGTATTGTATTTAAGACAATAGCCTTAAGTATGGAAGATTAGTGATATATCTTAATAAAGGGCGGTTAGGTTCTTTAAAGCAGGGGTTGGTTATTTAAGAATAGGCTTAGAGGTAAGAGGAGGTTAATACCCTCTTATTGTTATAGCTAGCGCTGAGTATTATCTCCTAGTGTCTTCTCTAGCAATAGGAGTATGATTCCTATTATTAAGGGAGGCTAGGGCAGATTGAACTAAGACCCTTAAACAGTTCTCTATATAAGACTCCAGGCGCTTATAGTATTATTGCTTCTCGATCTTAGCTTTAATCTTCTCTTAAGCTTTAAGGGCAGATTATAATAAGCAAAGGGTATTATAGGCTCTTTAGAGATACGGAAGTAGTAGGACATTATTACTTAAGGCATATGATCTAAGCTTATTATCGTATACCCCTTGTATAAAGGCCGATATAATAGACTTAAGGATATATTAGTCCGAATCCTTTTATAAAAGCATAAGGGATAGAGGGATATTCCGATCGAGATCCTTACCTTTAGTCTTCTTTAGCAATACGGCAGTTCTCTAATAGTAAGAGGCCAAGTTCTTAAGAGGGCCTTGCTAAAGATTGGCTACCTCTATTATAACGTCTAGCTCCTTTATAGGATTATCCTTATTTAGGAACTAAGTCTTTAGCTATTCGATTACCTCTTGCCTATCTTCTTTAGTAACAGTGATTCTATTGGCTATAATGCTCTTTATCTGCTAGTTGGATCTGAAGCGGTAAGAAGCCTCTCCCTTAAGTAGGATGGAGATGGCTCTTAGGTAGATTGCAAGGGGAGGTAAGAACTATCTATCCACTTCAAAGTTATAGTCGAGTCTATCGAGCTATAGCTCTGCTAGCATTTCTCTATTATAGTCCTTGCACCTCTTAAACTTAGGCATCTTTTAAAAGCATATAGCTATTAGAGGCAGTTGTTAGCTTGATTTAAGTAGGCTAAGTAAGGAGGAGCACTAGGTATTCCTTTGTTTAGTAGTAGCTTTAAAGAAGTCCTAGTTTATAGGGTAGAATAGAGGCAAGATACTCTCCTTATACTATAAGTCTCCTTATATAATAGTAAGGGAGAATAGAGGCGTGCTTAGGTCTAAGTTAGATAGGTCTATTAGTAAGATGCTTCTCTAGCGGCCTTACTGCTTCTAGAGTAAAAAGGTATTGCTATCGTATATACTTTCTTTATAGTCCCTTTAGGCCTTTTATAGGATTTTTAAATAGCTAGGACTTATTAAGAGCTTTAATAGTTCTATTAAGGGAGAAGGAATAAGTAGTCCTAAAGCTAGTCCTAAAGTAGAGGGTTTATTATCTGCTCCTTCTTTATAAGGTTCGGGTAGATATGCAGAATTTTCTAGCTATAGAGTCGATAACGCCTATTAAAGGAGAGCTTTAGGGTAAGACTCTTACTTATTATACTCTTATGCTAATTATATTATTCCCTTCTCCTTGCTCTTATTGAAGTTCCTCTTCAATTGCTTATTCTAAAGTGTTAGTTGCTAAATCTTCGAGTATATAGATGATAGGGGTATCGGACGTATCTCTAGTCTTCTTTACGTCTTAACTCAGTTTCAAGAGGGGTCTGAGTATTAGTCTACTTGATCGAATAGAGATGAGAAAGCTTGCTACGCCTCCCTACGTAGGTCATTAAATGTAGGGGTAGTAATACCTTAGAAAAGGGGAAAAAGGTTATTGTATTAGGTATAGTACAGCTATGAGTTTTATCCCCCTTGCACTAGTGCCTACGTGCTCTATTCTAGCCTATTCCGGACTAGCACTCCACAGTTCCCAACCTAGTTTTAAATAACAACCAGCTTTACAGTCCCCTGGTCTACGAAAATTGTACCAGAAGAATTTCCGGAACTTGCCAGGAGCTCCTAGCTTTTTGTTACCTCGATCTTGCAAACTACTAGACTAAACAAGAGTTATTTAGCTACATACTGCATAACAATAGAGGGGAATACACCCTCTACGTCGATTCTAGCCGCTGACCAAACGCGGCTTGATAGCCAGCATTAGGACAGTCGAAAGAGTCGGCTCGGAGGATTAAGAGTCGGGGATTTTCGGATTATTCGTCTGATATCTGATGTCTGGTTTCGAAACCGCTACTTTTTTTCTGTAAACGCGGCCCAAGTTTAGGGCGCGCGTACGTTCCAGCCAAACGAAACGACGAACCGCAAGAATCCAGAACTAAACACTGGCCTTGCGAATAGTTGATAGTATGAGGACTGATCGACCTTTTAACCGACGCGGAGTTTTTGAACAGGCCTCTGTATGCCACGAGGCCTCGGGATCCAGCTATTTCGAGTGTTCTTGGTAGGTAGGCTTTGAGATCAGATTCTATAAAGACAGCCTGATTTCCTGCGAACGTGGAAAATCAGGACTCTATCATTCATTCATCCATATTTTTATCCTCACACTCTTCCAAACATTCACTCAATCACTTACTCATTGCTCACTCAGCACCCATATCCAACTCTTCAAAATATTCGTTCGCAACTTTTTCGCCATCCTTGCGCTCGCCGCCACCAGCTACGCCGCCTGCGAGCAGGAGTTCTGGGCCCAAGACAGCTGCTACAGCGACAATAAGGCCATACGAATGCAGACGAACGCTATCGGCGATTTATGCCGACCTGAAGGTAGGGCCACCTGTGGCGCGGATTGCTATGCTCCTAGCACCGGATGGGGAATTAGATGCCCAAAGTAACCGTCTCAGTTTTGAACCGACGGCCTTTTTCAGACGGTATGATACTCCTTAAATGGTTCTATTCTCTGGTTGTTGTTACTATTGAGAGTATTATGCTAATGCCATTGTCAGATTTCGATTTTCATTCATTAGGTATCAGGCTTAGCGGGAAAATAAGTCCAGGATGGAAAGGAAAATGTAGCGAGCGTTAAGTGCCTGGTTTCGGTGGATACCCATCGGTGTTTTGCGATTTGTATTTATATCAGGCTGTTCTTCCTTTCCAACGATCGAAACAGCTCTAGTCGTACAAACTCTAGTTTGCTTGAAGATGTGACCTCTTCCTCCTTCTTCTCGACTTTGCCATTTCCTCCTTCAGCTCTCCGAGATTTCTTTCCTTTCTTTTCCAATGCCTTGTTTCTATATTTGAGATCTCGAATGTTGCAAGATCAGTAATGCGAGAATTCGACTGGTATGTCTGTGCTTTCGCATATTTATTTATATGTAGATATATTTATGTGTAGAACAATGAGATAAACTAAGAGATTTGAATGTTTCAATCGTTTCTACCATTCTACAATTACATCTGTGAGACACCTTTAAGAATTAAAACATTCAAGTAGGATTTTAGTATCAAGGGTATAAGTACTAGCACGGTAACCTTTACATGCCGTTATTTACTTACTTTACTATGCATGTTTTACCCGAGTTATTAGAACTAAGCCATTTAAGATATACACTATCTTATATTATAGCCTGTTATGAATTACTCAAATATTACAGCAGAAAAGGCCAAATCAATCCCAAGAAAAAGTAAGAGCCTGCAGACTCCGTCGTAGTCAGGGTGGGAAAATGCTATCAATAGCTTCTAAGTAGTAATATTAGAATGGATCTACTCAATCTTTCTCTCTTTCTCCTTCATCTGCTTCCTATCCAGTCTTGCTTTTGCTTTCCTCGAGTTGCGCTCTTACTCGCTTACTGCCTTGGGTCGTCAGCCGCTGAAATGTAAACTAACCGAATATTTTCAAGAAATTAGTATAAGAATTGCTATAGAATTCAGATCCTTGCCTGAGAATGCAGACAAACTATATTTTACTCGCAGCCAGAACTTGCGTGATTCTATTAAGTACTTGCGCGTATTCTTGTACCCCCTCCCCGACGATCCCAGTGGTTCCAATCACCTTTTCATCTGCTACTTCAGATGATCCTGCAGGCCGAGATTTTTCCAAAAGATGTGCTGCTAGGTAAGATATAACTGGTATTTTGCAAATAGGCGTTGCCGAATGAGGTATTGACGGATGAAGCGTCAAATAAATTAAAGATTTAAGTCAAAGGCGGTAGGCCGGAAGAGATACCATCAGTACCATTGACCAAAGAAAGCATCCTCGAAATAGTCATTGCTAAAGGAGGTATACGATGCCTTCCTATTATAGATGTAATAATAAAAGACAGATGCAACAACTTAAAATATCATACCATCTTTGTGAATATGGATCAGACTGTTTCTCTACATTTCCTTAATGACACTTTGCATACTCTGAGTTTTTAATTCGAATTCCAACCGAGGAAATTGAACAAGGTATCAGATCAGATAAGGTATTAAATCAAAGGAGGTATCAAGTCGAGGAAAACACCGAGTTGATATCCTATATCTATAGAATCGTAGATACCCAAGAGATCCAAGAGATTTCGAGTAGCATAGGCAATGTTTAATTCTCGGCTACCCCCGACCTCGCCTTTGAAAACTCGAGTTGGAGCACCATAATCATAAGGTCGTCTGATTAACATTGCCATATTTCTGAGTGATTCTCATTCACCTGTATTTTCCTCCTGTCCTTTGCAAGCGTTCAATGTCAAATATTGATAATTTTTAATCTTTAGTTATGGATTCAGTTTTACCAGGTACCAGGTGTTGATGAGTTCGCCCATGTTAGAATATACAAGGATTGGAGATTAAGACTTAGTAAGCATACCTTGTATATATACTCCTGCAGCTCCATAGAACTCAAAATATACACCTTTAGATTCTATCACACTCTCACTTGCAAAAGTTCATGGTAGGGGAGTACAAGTGTCCCAGGACGCCTGTGGACGCACGACGACACGTGACCGCCGTACCTCCGTCCCAAGCTCAAGTCTCTCGATTTTGAGACGCACGCTTTACATGATAAATCCAGGGAGCGACACGAGGACACATAGCCGTAGCTCTCAGAACTGTGGGTTAAGACGCCATGCTACAGTTTCCATGGCCAAGGTCTACGACTGTATGCCATCTCAAAAGGTACGACTTGTCAGACTCCAATTCTCGAAAGCCCGAGTTTGCCCCGCGAGCTTGAGCCCGAGTGAAGACTGCAAGCTTGGAGTTTGAATCCGCTCTGAAGAATATCTCAAGAGGTTGAAGTGGAGCTCGCTCAGACAGTTCAGAAGATCCCGTCTCTTGTCTCAGCCATGGCAGCTCCAAAGCGCTGACCTTTCCACCTTTTCAAGCCCCCAGCCTGGAATTATCACTTCGGTTCTCGCCGTAAACTGGAGCCAGATCCCGCGGTGGTGAATCGTAGTCAGCGACCCTACCCACCCACCGAAATACCCTGAGAAATACTCCGGCCTCAAAGGCCTCTTGTCTGGCCTTGCGCAGTGTAGCTGCAAGCAGTTAATTTCTTGCGATTCAAAATCGTCCGAGAGAGATTTCTTATAGCTCGGTCACCGATAGACAAGTCCTACGGAGGATAAAACCCCATAAACTATGCGTCCTCCTTTCCTTGAAATTGATAAGTACTTGCTTGTACAGCCGACGGACGAACGCCAGATTGCCTTGTAAACTGCCGAGACCCAAGTACAAAGGGCTGCCTTGTACTAAAACTTGAGAGATATTACTACGACTAGAGTAACCTTGGAAAGGATGAAGAGTACATTTAGTTTCATATCAGACCTCTCACCACCTCGCGAAAGCTCTCACTATTTCCATCCCCATCCCCATCCCCAATCCCCCAGCAGTCCTGCGTCCCTACGTCAGCCGATGGGAAGACCAGGGGGAGATCGCTCGGCTGCCAGCCACCAGACGCCTTTCTTCCAACGTCTTGCTTCCAACATCTTCCTCCCCTTCCCCCCCCCCTCGGCACCTTGTACTCTGCAGGATGATGCTGGCGGATACGAGGTCGAGATAAGAGCTCCCCACTTCTCCCTCCGACCGCCAAACCCAAGCCATCCCACTGCATGCATCGGCTGCATGTACCTCGTCGCAGGCCAAAACAAACACAACTGCGGACTCCCTCATGTTCAGGGAGTGGCAGAGGTGGGCATATCTCCATCACACGAGTTTTGCCCTGTCCAGAATCCAGTTTCTCGTAGGAATCGAGGGTGCTGCGGAGTGCGTTGGCCGCATCATGGTGATGTGGCCCGCCGCAAACAGCCTTCACACATTCAATCAAAGCACCGCACGCACCGCCGACAGTGCCAGGCGGGGTTTCCACTAAACAAATTTCAATTATTATTAAATGGCTCGAGCTCTTTCGAGCCAAAGTCATGTGCCAGCCCACTTCTCAAGCTTAGAGCCTGCAAGCGACATGCGCATCTATATAGGTGAGAATTGAATTACGAGCAACTCTGTACAAGTGACTGCGCCTAGAGTGTTCTGATCTGTCCGATCCTGCAAAGAACGATACGATGCCGATTAAACCTCCCACAGAGTACTCCTTCCATCTATAGCCGTCCGTCCATCAAATCATCAAGCGCGCGGGGGGAGCGAAATGTCGTAGAGGGATTTTTACAGGGCCAAGGCCATGAGACCAGCAGCAAGGGCACCGAGGCCAACCTGCTTGCCAGACGCACCACCCGTGTACGAAGGGGTGGTCTGTGGGGGGGGGACGGTAGTTCCCGGCGCGTAGCCGCTGGTGGGAACCGAATCGGTTGGGTAGGGAGCGACCGGAGTCGGCCCGGGGACCCCGGCGGTGGCGACTGGGTAGTCTGGGGAGCCCGGGGTGACGGGTGGCTTGC
Organism: Diplocarpon mali; assembly: GCA_024741835.1. NCBI lineage: Eukaryota > Fungi > Ascomycota > Leotiomycetes > Helotiales > Drepanopezizaceae > Diplocarpon > Diplocarpon mali. The sequence continues at coordinate 72,374 of JAENRP010000101.1, read as the reverse complement.
CGGGGATGGGGACAACAGCCGTGGAGTACTGGAGGAGAGTCAGTCATCTGGGATAGAGGGCGCATGGCGTTCCCGCGTGCGATCACCACGCCGCCTCGGGGTGTTGAGAGTGCGGAGTACGTACGATTGGGTAGGTGACGATGGCTGGGGACGGGACGGGGTACGTCGAGGGACCGACAGTGAGGGTGGTCGGCTCGGGGCCTGGGACCATGTTAGCCGGGATCGACCAGAGCACGAGCGAGTCGAGGTCACTTACAGTACGTGGTCGTCACGCCGATCTCCATGGTGGTGGTGTAGCCCACGTAGGTCGCCGTGGTGATGTACTGTCGCTCGCGTCAGGATGCCCGTCGGTGCGCCGTCAGTGGCCGGGGGGGATAACTCACGTTGGTGAAGGTCAGAGTGGTTGGCTTGTCAACCGTGTAGGTCTGGTTCCCATAGCTGGCCGTGGTTGGGGCCGGGCCTGAGCGAGGTTAGCCACATGTCCGACGTCAGGTGCGCCGCGCGGGTCACGTGAGTGCCAGTCGCTTACAGTACGTCGTGTAGGCCGTGTAGGTCTCCGTCTTGACCACGTAGACCGGCGGAGCCGTCGTGTTGTTCGACGGGGGAGGCGCCACGTAGGACGTCGGCGTCGGGGCGGGCGTGGCGCTGTAGACCGGGTACGAGTGAACGCATGGGCAGTCCGTGATGGTGATGGTCTGCGACGCGGTGGCCGTGTACGTCTTGGTGCCTGTCCCGCGCGGTCAGTCCAGCTCGGCGAGCATCGCCCCGTCGCTCTCGCGGCCAACTCACCTTGGGTGAAGGTCGTGGGCTCCGGGCAGTAGGTCGTGTAGATGTCGGTCGTCACCGTGGTGTACTCGACGACGGGGGGGGTGTCCGTGTCGTTATTGTACGGGTAGCCTCCCCCGTACGAGTAACCAGCCTGGGCCGCGGCGACGAAGCCGAGCACGGCGAGCGACTGAGCAGCGAACATCTCGACCGACGGGAGAATTAACGAGTCGGGAGGCGGCAGAAGCGAGAGTGGGAGAGAGAGGGCGAGGTTGTGAGAGAGTCTGGGAAGACGCGTGGGGGAAGTCGGAGGAGAGAGGATGCGGATGGGGGGGGATCGAGTGAACCAAGCGAGTGTGTTGAAGAAGAAGAAAAAGGGCTGGGGGAGGGGGGGGGGATGTGGGATATATGTATGTGAATGCAAACGCAGCGCGCGAGAGCCGTACGCGAACGGGGAGGGCAGGCACGTTGCGGCGACGGGCGAGGAGGCAAGCACGATGGGGGGCCCCCGAGTAGACGCTAGTCCGGATGGGGGCGGCACTAGCTGTGCCCAGCTAGCCGGGCACTAGCGACCTACCCAAGTGGGTCTAGCCGGTTCTGCGTTCGTGTCCGACGTCTCCACCGCAGGCCGACCGGGTCTTTTTTGCATCTCTCGCTGCATGCAGCTCCGAGCTAGGGGTTTTCCATTTAGCTTCGGGCAAGCCTTTGCACCATCCGGCCTGCCACTGAAGGAGCCGAGAAGGGTCGCTTTGTTTTGTTTCTGTTTAGGTGCGTCTGCCTGTCGCTGAAGGAGCCGAGAAGCGTCGCTTGGATGGGGTTTCTGTTCGGATGCCTCCTGCTGGCCAGCCGCTCCACGGCCGGCTATCTGCGTGGAGGGGCTCGGGAGAGTCGGGGATGGCCTCGCCTCGGCTCTGCCGGGGCCGTAGGAGATGTTCGCCCGCGAGGTTCTCCCGTGACGCCCTCGCCTCCCCCTCCTGAAGACTGGCTGATACTCCCCCCCCTGAGGAGAGAGGCAGGACGAGGACAGGACGGGGACAGGCCTCGATTGGTCTGCAGCACGAGAAGCAGGCTCCAAAGGGCAGAAAAGAATACGACACGAGCCAGGGCCCTGGCAATCGCCCTTCGTTGCCGCGGAGACTTGTCGCAGAGCCCAGAAAGCACAGAAACCCAAAAAAAACCAACCAAATACCAAAAACCAGAAAAAGCTTCCACTCGCACGGAGGGGAAAAGATCTTCCGCCCCACCGACGGTATCGTTCTCGTGTGTCGGACTGTGCTGCCCCCAGCCAGCGTCGCCCGCCGGCCCCAAAGAAGAGGATGCCAACAGGATTCGCATCGACGATCGCATGGCCTCTTTCCAAGCAATAGCTCGCCCGGGGCATGGCCGTCGCTAGACCTGCTTTGAGCGCCAGCCTCGCCTCTGGGGAAAGGTGGAAGGATTCGGCCAGAAAAGAAAAATCGATTAATTTCCTCGTTCTGTGCAGGGGAATCTTTCCCCTCGCAGGATTCGCAGCTCGTGTCCGACGCGGACGCTCGCCGGCAATGGGACCCCAACGACGTCGCCTCCGTCGTTCCGGCAACCGGAGGGGCCTGGGGACACGGCGGCGATGGCCAGCTCCTTCTGCCTCGTCGTCTCTATTTCCAGGCCGGATGTGAGTCGTCTCCTATTTTCCAGGCGAGATGTGATGTCGTCTGCCTTGCCGGTATCCATGGTCTCGCGCTGGGCCAGCAAAAGTCACGGCGGGTGGAGTCAATACGCGCCTCGGTACCTGCACGGCACTTCTGCCCCCCTACCCCCTGTCTCGCCGAGAGGCCCGACCCCTGTGCACCCAGCGAATCCACGCTCTCGTGCACATCATCGTCATCGCGGCAGGGCGGGCAGCTTGCCATTACTTTTTCCTCTCCCCGTGGCGGAGAGTCCTCTCTCAATCGAGGGAAGAGAGCCGGACGGAGAACAGAAGAGGATGGGAGGATGGAGAGGGGAGAGGAAGACGGGAGAGGACAGGAGAGACGAGGACAGGAGAGGACAGGAGAGGACAGGAGAGGACAAAAGTGAACACCGGCTACCATCAGAGCTGACAAGGGAGAAAGAATGGAACCGAGCAGGACAAACCAGCCCCTGCCCGAGTGGCGCCGGAAAAACAAGGCTATTGCAGGCGCCAGGCTGTTTGTTTATTGACTTTCGCCCCATGCAGAGGGCGAGTAGCGTTGGAAATTGCAGGAGCCGCGCACGAAGCGAAACGGGATCGGGGCCTCAGGCACCCCCGCACCCGGCCCTGCCCCTGGATGTCCAGGTGTCGTACGGTCCTGTTGCCCGAGGCAGCCAGCCACGGCAAATAAGCGAGTCTCCCCCTCTGCTTGGGAGTAAATAGAACACGAGTCCCTCTGCTGGGGAGGAAATAGGACACGAGTCGTCATCAGACACCACCGCCGCATGCTCTTGTTCGGCCGGGGAGGATCGAGAGATCTCGCGACACCGGGGGCCTCACGGCCGCCCGCCGTCTTCGTCGGGGCGGCGGGGGCACCCGTGTTTCGCGGTATCCTTCATACGAGATCAGATCATCATCCCGGCCGCGGACCACGGAAAAATGCTCGCGGATCGACGCCCTCGCCCGCGCGCTGGACAAGACAACCGCGTCCCGGCACGAGACCGGACGCTGCGGTGCAGCTCTGAGCCTCAGCTCCAGTAAGGGGATCTTACCGAGGACTCTCTGCGCTGAGCGTCAGGTCAGCTGTGTTTTTTTTTTTTTTTTTCCCCGGCCCAGGTACGCTTGCACAGAGCAACGGAGTGTTCGTCGACGTCCTTCGTATCCTCCCCCTCCCCCTCCCCGTCGCCGTCGCCGTCGGCCGAGAGAGAGAGAGAGAGCGGGTGTGCCTGGCTAGAGAGGCAAGGGGAAGAAATACCGCCAGCCAGCCGGGCCTCTGCAGACGGGCCGTTTGTCACGACCGGGGTTTGCCTGAGGCTCGCCGCAGCTGCAATCCGTGGTGCCTGATCCGACCTCCAGACATAGAAAAGCCGCGCATAGTGGGAGAGACGAGACGAGACGTGCACACAGCAGCAGCGCGTGTCGTCGTCGCGCCTCCGGCCCAGGCTGGCGGCGACGCGGAGGCCGACGAACGGTTCGCTATGGCGCGAGGAATCCAAACGGCCTACACGATACATCAATCAAGCCGGGCATGGGAAACCTGCACTCCCCTCCCCGGTCGCCAGGCACCCCGGCCAGCGAAACCCTCTTTGATTAAAGAGAGAGAAGAGGAAAGCCGCCCCCCTCCCTAAAAAAACTATCATGCCCGAGAAGGCTCGAGGACCTCTTTTGGTTTCAATTATAATTCTTTGCACTATTGATTTAGCACGCTATAAATAGCAGCCTCGCACGTGTGATTTAGACTTTCGTCATCGGCTCCATGAATGAGTGTATACCGCGTAAGGAGCAGGGTATACGTCGCCCTGCAGACGTAGAAATCTGATCTGCATATACGTCGCAGAGGCGCAGAGATTTTTTTCTCTCTCTTGTTCCTCTCCTCCCCGATCAACAAGCGACACTCATTCGCAACCACATCGCATTCGCGGGAAGCGCTGTCGCCGTCCTCCGTGCGAGGAGAAACGGGTCGCCAACCCTTCCCCGGGGACTTGCCATGCAGCCGATCATGCGTACAGGCCTTGATTCCTGAGATAAGCGTCCCCCTCACACCAGGGTCAAGTGTTTCTCTCGGAGTCGGGCGGAGGGATAAGTCTATCCTGAAAGAGCTGCTCCGATAAACAGAGTCGCTTAAGGTCCCCTTATCTCACGACCCGCCCTCCTTGCGTATGCGACTCTCTGCTTGATGGTATCACGCGTCCTACCAGGCAGCGGCAGCGATGAATCATGTTGGTATCACAAGTTGTGCGCACAAGGGGAAAGAATTGATTCTTCGTTGTTTATTGGTTGTTGATGATTATTCTAAGAGGGAGAGAGATATGAAGTAGAGTAATGCTGCCTATGCCAAGGCCCTGCATGTGACCCTCCACGTGACCTATATTCATTCTATTCCTACATATTACAACCCCGCTGATCGACTTGACTTCGAGGCGTCAAAACACATCCTTTCCTCTCTCCCTTTTTTCTGAGTAGACTACAACCTGTCCTCGGGCCCTTCCGCTAGACGTAGGGCAATATCTGAACCATCCCGACGCACGGGAGCAGAGGTCGGAAGGAGAGGGTATCCTTACGAGAGGTAAGGAGACGAGATTTCCATCTTGGAGCTTTTAGAAGACTCTAGCTTCATTCGAGTGTGGGTTTGGGATCCCGCAGTCGAGAGGGCTCGATCTCAGCTCTGCAAGCTCCTGAGAAAGAATCTACCGAATCTGCAGGTTCGTGAGACACGCGGACCAGGGCAGTCGTCTGCCATATGATTTCTGATATGACTCCCCAGTTTCATCAGCTCTCACCTCGGCTGGGTGGGCCGTACGTTTTTGTCTGGGAGAGAGAATCTGGCGCTGATCACTGGCTGACTCCCAGCCCCTTGGTCTACATCACCTCCTACAATCTCGCAGTCTGCACCTGCAAGAGGGCGACCTGTGTCGCAGGGCCGAAGTCCTGGGGGATCATATGGTTGGCCTCGCCGGTGCACTACGCTCCGTCTGTCGTCGACCGCTCTGGATATGGGTGCGACGCCAGTGTTGGTTTAGCCGGCGACACAAGATGCTTTTCAGATAAGATACTTCGTCTTCGATCTTCTGGGCATGGACGAAGTCCTTGCTATGTGCAGCCTACAACCAACACGTGAGGGGCCATCGCGAGCCGACCACAAATCAGGCGATGAGGTGTCAGGTCAACTGAGAAACTTCACCTCGCCCCGACTCCCCAGGACCTCGAGGCGGGTGAGAAAAGGTTCCCCGTCACTTTATACAATACTCGACCGGACCACGACAGGAATAGTGCAAACTCTCTCTCTCCACACCAACCCCAAGCCAGCCCAAGCCAGCCGGCTCCCCCTTTGCCTCCCCCCGCGCCAACAGTTGGTCATGGATACTGGCGACGGCACGCGCTGCGCGCTGCAAAGATGATCATCCCCGATCACATTACTTGATAAAATATATTCGAATCCGTATCCCTTAATATCTCCTTATTTTAACCGTACCCTTTAAACATACCACTTCTACTATCTAGCCTGTCTCCCCCGCTGGGCTCTCCAACGCGGGCTCAGACCCATCGGGGATGAGAGCAGCGGCAGAAGCGCCCCCTCGGCAATGCGGTATGGAAGATTGCGATCTTCGGCCAGCCCAACCCCAGCAGGGGGCTCGCTCTCCCTCGAACATCGAACATCGAACATCGAACATCGAACATCGAAATTTCCCGACAACCGCCGTCTCACGAGGCTGCTGGGGCGGGCGAGGCTCTCGGTTAAGGGAGGGCGGTCAGACGCAGAGAGAGGGCGAGGAGGTTGGATGTCGAGACGTCCCAGTTCGTCGTTGTGGTAATTATGATCGACCGTGGAGGGGGGGGGGGAGGGGGGATCTTGACAGCAGGATAGTGTTCAGTGTGATGTCATGTGAGAGCCGATGAATTGCCAGACGCGTGCTGCGAGAGGAAAAGACTAGCGCCTCTGGAAATCGGCGACTGGACCTCGATATCAGTCAACACCAACCCTCCCTAAGACAAAATCCAAATCAAATCAGGTCCAATTGAGTTCCGAGTGAAACACTGCGGAAAGACCAACGCCCAAGAATCAGAGATCCCAGCTTCCAGGTCGCGAAGGCTACGCTTCCCCACCACCCAGGGGATATGCGGTAGAGAGGTGCGCAGCAAGATCCGGCGCAGGATTCGCTTTCGATCCCCATCATCTTTCCTGTGGTGTACAGGCAGCTGGTCAGCTGACCCCTCGGCAACAGGGTAGTGGGCACTCGCAGCAAGGAGCCGAGTGTGAGGCGCACTTTATCCCGCTGCGGTGTGATCAGATGTACCTCCCTCCCTTCTTCGACTTCTCACCCTCCCCCATCCACCTCCCTTGGAATTCCCACCCTTTCTCTCTTGCTTTCGTTTTTGGTTTGCAGCGAGCTATGCATGTGCCAGTGGGTTGGTCTTGAGCGCCTTTGTTTTTGTCGTCGCTAGCCGTGTTTACTCTGGTCCCATTTCTCTTATCTCATTATCATCATCATCATCACCACCATCTTCTTCTTCTTCTTCTCCTTCGTCTTCCTCCAAGGGAAGTTCCCAGGGAAGAAAGGGCATGTTTATCTTCCCCGTGAAATTCCCGCTCTTGTAGTATCTGATCGTGGCTGCGAAGGCTCTGAAACACGCGGATGCAAGCCATTGCAGCATTATACCTCAAACCCTTCCCATATCCGGTTCAGGAGCAGCCGCAGTAAGCTAATCCCTTGAAACCGAGATGCATCCTCTCTTCACTTCCCCTTCTTCCCCTTCTTCCCCATCTCCCTCAAATGCCTTCTCTCTCCCCTCGCCCCCTTCCTATCGTACCCCCGACACTCACACCGTCAAGTCTCGAGAACAGCAGCCAGGTATGAGAGAGCCCGGATTAGTCTCGCCAGAAGCCGACCAGTCCCCTCCACCCTCCTGCCCCTCCTCTCTCTATCTCCCTCTCGCCACGCACAAGTCAGATGCAGTACCTCATGAGATGGTGCGGCACATACATGGGCCCTCCCTTGATTCAGCTCTACATCTCGCAGCTCTTACAGCTAGGTATGGGATAGTACTCTTCGCCTCGCTTCCCTCCCTGCCGGAGCCGGCTACTTTGCCAGTGTCTGTCATCGGATTCCCTGTCCAACTATTCTTTGGCCCCTTACTATTCTCTAATGATGAAATGAAATAGCCGAGGGCCTTTTTCCTCTCCCCTCTCTCCCTCTCTTACTCCTAGGCAAAACGTTCGGGCGTGCTTCAACGTTTCACAGAGCACCTATCTGAAAAAGAAGTCTGATATCGCAAAGTATACTTCTAGCATACCCCGTGCACCTCGAGACCCGTTCGACCCGCGTGGAGTCACGCCTTTCCCGCGTAAAGCAAGCGATGCACCCAGGAAGTGGAAGTCAAGCTCTTCACGACTACCATGGCGTTGATCGCGTAGTTAGCAACAGTCGCAAAGTGACGACGATAGCAGATTTACACAGAGTCATGATGCAGCTCGGGAGGCCCGGAGAGCGGGCCTAGCCTCACACCTTGGCTTTACGGGGTGAAGTAAAGACAAGCTATCTCCCATATAATTCGTTACAAAACGTCGATTGGCTTCCGCTTCCGACCCAGACCCAGACCCAGCCCCTCTTCAGTACCCTCTAGACCTTCCGAAAAGACCTCGCCTATGCGAGGTGTACTCAAAGTCTACGTGATTGATTTAGAGAAGCAAGATTTCTATTTCGGATATACGCTGATATAACTGAGTATAGCAAGCTGGCTATCAAAACCTTCCGGCCTGCATCTTTTCTTCTCTTGATTTTCCCCGGGGTTGGAAACAACAGAAGCAACCAAGCGATGGAGGAAAAAGACTGGAGAGAGAGAGAGAGAGAGAGAGAGAGAGAGAGAGAGAAAGAGAGAAGATAAAACTAGGGAAAAAGAAGAAAAAGAAGAAGAAAGAATATGACGCTCACCAATCCTCGCGGGTTCTGGCCGAGATTACGTTGCACCATATCCCTCACCTGTAGTTGCTGTCGCTACCGCTACGCATGAAAACCCGGATCTGGCTGCAAATAGCAAGGCGTCCACTACCCAGACCCAGCTGTAGGCTAGGGCCCAGGCTCCACTATGAGTATATCTCATCGCGCCAACCGTCTCGCGCGCATGCATTACGTGCGCGCCTACCACACAAATTTACTCTCAGCTCCCGTCCTCGTTCTTGTTCTCAATCTCACTCTTCCCTTGCTCCTCCTTGCTCTGATCTGAAATCTAGCGTCACGCATCTAGCTCTAGCGAGCGTCGAATACGTCCCCTGGAACCAACTCTCTGTTGTTTGCAAGGAGGACGCTCGGTCGTCCAAGGGTGCGAGCCTTTCGCCCTCTGAAATAGTGTATGGCTGGACCATCGGAGAGGCGATTACCAGGCGCGGTATCGGGTTCGACGATGCTGTAGCTGTCGAGAGTATCTCCGTGCGTTGTGTAGATGGAAGACCTTCGTCTCCTCTACCCGCACTGAAGGAGTACCACCGGCAGACGAGAATCCAGGACCAGTGCAACGGGAATTCTGAAGCCGTCTCGGGAGATGCCCTCGGCATCGGGGATAGAGACGCTAAGAGTGAGATCACAGACGACGCGTTGTGATATCGACGCATCAGAGCTATAGAGGTCGTGCGTGTCTTGTTAAGCGAAGAGTGCAGGGGTAGGTGGGATTAAGCGACCGGTTTGTCAACAGATGATGCAAGGCGCGCGATGGTGGCGGCCAAAGGGATATTTGATTTCGGAAGACAGGCTGGGTGTTCGAAGGGAGATGAAGAGCGATTGAGGACGGGTGTCTGAGGTGATTCAAAGTGGATGTATTGTGGTAGACTAGACCGAGTGGCGGGGGCTGCGCAGGGTGGGGGGAGGCTGGGGTCACAGCCTCCCGACCTGACGTTCGGACTGCTGGGGGGTCCCCAAGTCCAGCTTCTCATGACACATAGGGGAAACCTCCTGGACCGGAACATATCGTCCAATCCGCTCTCAGCCGATGACCTAGTGACCGCCTGACAAACACCCAACTCCAGGAACACGTTCTTTGCGAGATGCAACAGAACTCTACTCTTGATTTAGTTTCGCCTGACAAGCACTTGGCGTCAGGTCATAAGCGCCTGACGTCAGGGGCGTCGCCGTCCTGGCGATACGGAGAATAAAACTCTACATTGAGTTAATATCCGCTCGTTTGCGGGGGCACGTTTCCGCGAGGTGCAGCAACGACATTCCCATGACCTGGTTCCCGCTGCGAGTTCCTGAACCGGTGCTGGTATCGCCTTGTAAGCGCTTGGCTGGAGAAAATCGGTCCTGGCGATCTGCAGCGAGAATTCTGCCGTACGCTGCCCACCCTTATTTGACTGCCTGGCTTCAGAAAATAGATTCCAGCGACGTGCAACGGAACATCTGGAATTGAACATCCCACTTTAAGCTCTGGAACTAGCAGCTTCAGGCCGCACGACTTCAGAAAATAGATTCCGGCGGCGTGCAACAAAAACTTGTTCTATAATAGTTCTTCAGATGGCCGCACGAGACTGGTGAACTGCTAGCGGCCAGCCGCATGAACATCAGAAAATAGAATCGTGCGATACGCAGCAGGGAGAGAAAGCAGAGAAAATCGATAGTAGATACGGCGCTCTGGATTCCCGGCCGAGCAACGCCCAACCGCACGGCTCCAGAAAATAGATTCCGGCGACGTGCAACAAGAGCTCGATCTGTTATAGATAGCCCGCAGCAAACTCTCTCCCGACTAAGGGACACTGGCCGGTCGCGCCTCTCGAGCTCGGCTTCAGAAAATAGAGTCCTGCGATGTGCAACGAAAACTCCGCGTACAATAAATAGCCGGCTCGAGACTTCTCACGCTGTTAGCGTCTCTCCGCTTGGCCTCAGAAAATAGATTCCGGCGATGTGCAATGCAGAATCACAGCCACGTATCCACTTTAATTTTCTGCGTAGTCAACGACGTCTAGCCGCTTGGCCTCACAAAATAGAATCTTGCGATATGCAACAAAGGTTGTACATGAAATAACCCTCTCTGGGCTCTTAACTTGCTAAAGTATAACCGTACGGCTTCAGAAAATAGAACCTTGCGACATGCAACAAAGATTCTTAGCCACATGCCCGCTCTCGTTTTCCTAACGTCTTGGTGTAGCGAGTATACGGCCGTGTAGTTGCCGGAGCGAGGTTTTAACCAGTCAACAAATATCCAAACCCTCCTGCCGTCGACTCGAATTCTTATACTTCGTTATCATATCAAGTTCTCAGGACAGGGCGAGAAACAGAGAGCGGCTGGCTCCAGGACCTGAAGGTAGCGGATTCTATTCATCCCAAGGACGCGAGCTGAGCTGGCGGTCTCGATTTATGAGAAGCTGGAAGTCGTAGCGGGTGGGAATTGAGCATCTGGATCTGAAGCTCCCTTGGGCCAGACTTTGAACTTGCGAGCTGCTATAGGTTATTTGGGCTCATTTGATTTGCTGCGCCCAAAGTCCTGAACTGGGCTCAGGGGATGGAGAACGCTCGACGTAGCTCCGTTCCACCATCACCACCGCACCACGCATTACATTGCCCGCTCAAACGTCGCCGCAGGTCTTGCAATGTGCTCCGTAGAAAGAAGGACTGCCAACCTGGGAAGCTCTTGGAAAGCAATTGCCGTTTAATCGGCAGTCCTTCGCTCGATGACAGGTGCGTAGAGGGTCGAAGAAGCCTCATGGCTTTCGTTACTTGCATGAAATCCAATGCTCTCAAGGGGGCTTGTAGTACTAGCCTACCGACGCTAGCCATTTGCCCTTCATACACCAGAAAATAGCGCTCTACACTTTCTCCCACCAGGTGACCAACTGCCACATGGAAATATTCGATCTTGGGAGCTTGAATTACCTCAATTACCGAGCATAACATATGTGGATTTTACTCGTAATTTCGTAGGCTTTGAGATCACTAGTAGTCAGACCCGCGTCTTTTAGTAACAGAAGTTGTGTTTCAAGGCTTACCACTGCTCTACTCGCTTACGTACCGATCTAGTATTCTGAAATAATCTCCAAACAACCTTGATTCTTTTCTCCTATGACTTTAACAATGATTGTTTTTCATGTATAGTTCTCCAACCAATATTTCACAACGCTCAGGTAAATACGCGGTGTTTTGGTACAGGACAGCCATTTGACTAATGTTTATTGGCATTGACCATGACAGGTCTAAGGTATGGCTCAAGAACAGATCAGGTAGAGTCTGACCTCTATGTGCAGCTTGACACGTTCTAGCTATGGGTCGAGGCTTCTCCGAATGTTTTCTCCCATGCAAACCACTTCTATCCTTTGGCAAAATCACCCCTCATATCGCAGCTTGACGCTATATGCCGAGCCATTCCCACGGAAAATGGAACCAGTTGCCAAGACCAAGAGATTAGCGAAATTTGATATTCATCAATCAAGGCTCCACCAGCGCAAGTGGCTCTTGAAGTATAGAGATGCTCATTTCTCATAACTTGAACTTCTCTATCTTTCCACTCGCAATCAAAGGCATCCCATCAACCCAGAACACGTATTTCGGTACCATCGTCTTGCTCAGCCTCTTGTGATCCCATTTCTGAACCTCCTGTCTCCCCAGTGTTCTCGCATCTACTCCAGATGGCACATCTCGTCCAGCAAGGCTGCCAAATAATGCCTGCGAGCCACCCTCGTTATCTCCTGCGACGATTCCATCCTTGAGAACATCAAATGCACTGACGGTCTCCCCATATCTCTCATCCGGCAGGCTCACGACACTGAAATTCCCCACCAATGCATGTTGAAGAAACACATTCTCCATCAGACGGATAGATACTCTCACCTCTACGAATGATAACACCCTTCATCCGACCAGTGATTCGCAAATTCGCCTCATCAACCATTGCCTCATCCCCAGATCTCAACCATGTTTTCTCAACACTATTCTCAGAGTCCGCAATTAGAGCTTCAGACGTCCGCTTCTCATCTTCCCGGTAGCCTTCCATGACGCAGCACCCCGAGATCAGCAGCTCGACTTTCTCGCCGCGATACGAGTTCTTGCTCGGGTCGTCGCGGGAGACGACTTTGAGAGAGGTGCAAGGTAGCATTCGGCCTGCCGTGTTGAGTTTCTGCTTGAGGCAGTCGGAGGGGCGTGTCATGCAGATGATTAGCGAGGATTCCGTGAGGCCGTAACAGCTGGCTGGGCCCAGGAGATTGGGCTTCTCGTGTAGAGTTCGCGCAGGCCGTTGGGATGGGACTGTCCCCAATGACGCCGGTCCTTAGGTGGGAGAAATCCCGAGTTCTGACAAAGCTGGGAAGAGTCAGTCTTGGCCGTCGATGAGAAAGTTTGCTAACCCTTGAGATAGAGGTTGGAGTTCTGCCAGAAACGTGTTTGGGTCAACGTAGAGAGCTGTTGCCGGTCTTCTTCTATTGATCGAAGGACTGCCCTGGCGTCGAAGCTTCGGATGGCAGAATGAGGCATGCGCCTGCAAGAAATAAGCAAACGAATTTAGGGGTAAACATGGGATATAACATACTATGACATTGCTGCTAGTAATCCTAAGACGAGTCCGAAGCAATGATAAAGCGGGGTGGGCAGCAGATGAAATCTAGCTCGGACATTTGCATGCCGCAACCTACCAGGAAGCCATTGTTTAGGACATTCCTATGACCTAGGCACGCTGCTTTGGGTGAGGATGTTGTGCTAGAGGCGAACTGTATTGTGGCGATGTAGCTGTTCTTTAAGGGTATCTGGCTAGGTGCTTTACCGTTCGCGTTCGAGAGAAGAAGTTTCTCGCACTTAGTTGTAAAGTTGAAATCAGACTTAACTGTCCCGAATTAGACTCAATCAGTGAGTGCAGATCATATGAAATGCTTGAATTACACACGAACAGACGAATAATCAATAAGCAGTATATTACAGAGAGGAGTTGTATCTCCTCTCTTACCAACAATATCATTCAATTGAGAGGCCGTCGTCGTAGGCTCCTTGTACAGCAACGCGATCTTAGTACTTAAGACTAAGCAAGCAGCCTTAATATGGCTCGAAGCCGAAACGACCTGTTCGGGAGTGTTTGCCGGGTTCAAAGAACGATAACAGCTCCTATTTTGAAACAGGCATATCGCAGCGAACTTCTCCCTGCTTGTCTCTTCTAGCCAAAGCCGCTTTGTAATAAATGGTTAACCATGTTCGTCTAATAGCTAGGAAATTCACTTCATACCTTTCAAGATTTGGAAATGCAGGCTAGCTGTCTACTTCAAAGCATGTTTGTTATCCATGCCATGACTGGCGACATCTGGGTCATCGCGTGTTCAAAGAGGTCGAATATGGATAATATACTCACGTTGGCCTTGCAATGGATTAAAGCGGCGACGAACACAAGGTATATTTTCTAAGGTAGCTCCCGAAAATAGCGTAGTTTTCCGGTGACAGGGAGTTGATGCTCCTGCAAGCAGTTCTCCACATTCCTCGATATGTGAGTTTACAGGCTGCTGCAAAATAGATTCAACTGCCTATCTGTGGGAATCTTTGCCCTTGAATTGATTGAATCTACCAATGACTCTGTCAAGCGACAGGTTAGTAGTCAGCATCTATATCATACTTTAGAACGTAAGTGGCGGTGAGACTTTCTGAACTGTATCAGATGAACCATTGGCGAGCGCTTTTACTTGGGGTTGACCACGGATCGCGAGCTTCCATATTCGAGTTAGAGTAGTGCTGTGAACGCGGGGATGTCAGATAGGCTGACTCGCTAAGAACGATGTGTTGGGTTGAACGGATCTCAAAGCCTATCAAGATCTTCGACTGCCACACGCCAAAGTCCAAACCAGAAATCCACCTCTAGCTGACTGAACCACATCCATAATTTTATCGAGTCGTAAGGGTCCTGAAAGGAACTTTATTGCCTACTATGGTTCCTAGCTTGTGCGCTGTTTGTTTATTATGCTCACGCTAATTACTGGGAAGCGAAAAGTGAGGTAATTTTTCATAGGACTGCAGATCTCCTGTGTAAATTCATAGTGCAGTAACGATGCTTATTGTCTAAGATCATTGTAGCAAAATTGCGAGATGTTCTCTCTAGCCAAACGTCGTACTTATTTCACGGCTCTATCATGCGAACTGGAACTTTTTTCCCAAGGGTTGTTATCTCTGGGAGAAACTTACACGGTAGTAAGAAAATTTTTAGCTGTTGTTAAATATTCTATGACTATTTTTCTGGTAGTATGGTGATGGTCAATGATGTAAAGACAATAGTATACTAGGCGCGGAGTCGAAAGAACTTTCGCTTGCGAAGTGTTGGTGGAGTGGTCAAATCATAGAAGTATTTTTCCTTGTCGAGCTGCTATGTAGCATTCAAGTTGTGGGTTATGTACTTTTGAGAACCTGACTTTCAACACCTCTTTCAATCACTCTGAATGTTTAGAGGATGATTCAAACGATAGGCAAATAAATTATTCGCAGTGAAGATACTACATCTTGATACTGTGCATACCATATACGTGGACTAATGTTGAAAGTCAGACTAAATTCATTAAGGAATAGATGTGTCAGATAGTATTTTCATTCAGGTATGAGATTTACTGAAATATACCCGCCAAAGAAAAAACTTCCTGTTGAAGATAGGGAATATTAATATGATTGCATCACTACTTATCCACATACAACTTTGGAAATCCGCCTAGTAATTTGTACATCAAATATTCGTCCATTCTTGAATAATCTTCGTTTCCATGCTTCCTATCCGTCAAGTCACAGTAATTTTCATTGGTCGTCCTGCAATACTGGAACAACTACAACCAAACACTGGACCAGTAACCGCCCTGTACTGGGAGACTAAGCCCCTTGAGTTTCAACAGTTTCTCCTCGATATACTCAGCCCATTCTTAGATTCCCAGAATTTGAAATCTTACACGTCAACGGCCTTTTTCTTAGCTGCGGTCAGGGTTGCGTCAGCCAACCAAAAGCGCCAGGTACCTCGATTACAGGGACTTCTTGCTAGTTCCATTGCCATATTATTGCCATCAATCTGGGTAACATGGACTGACGAGTCCAATTATTCAATGGGCTATCTGCGCTTGATTGAGAAGCAGCCAGACTAATATCGAAGTTCAAGCAAGCTCACGGAATCTAGACTCAAATAAGCGAATCCCTTCTCCTTACAAGGAAGGTTTGTGTAGGCATTGATTAGCTGCCGTGATTTCTCTGCAGGAATTCTGCTCAGCCAAAGAGAGAAAGAATATCATTCTTCTGGTAGGAGCAGAATTTAGAAAGCAACTTCACGAGTAGCAGAGTTCTATGAAGCCTTAATTGAATGTATTCTAGCCGTCATAATAATATCTATCTGGATTCTCGTGATGCAAGTTCGTTACACCATAAATAGTAAGATGGATGAAGTCTCATTTAGACATTTCATCGACAGGGTCGACCTTTTTAATTTTGAGAACATCTACTCTCTAAGACTCACCCTAGAGTCTCCAATCATTGAGAATGTGAAGTGGCCATATTAAGGGTGGAGTAATATTCTATGCCTTCCAAAAGACAAGATTAAGCAGAGTCAGTCTTCCATTAGTGGTGAAGGCGGTTTTATCTATGGCCTCTTACAAGCAGCACGTTGCAATAATGACAACTTTTGACTTGGATGCATAACATACTGAAAGACAAGTCACAATCCGAAGTTTCGCTACGTGCGACAGTTATTAATTTTATTAAAGCTCAAGATGTTGTTCATGCTAGCTATGTAATAGACTACATAAAATCGATTTTGAAAAAGCTCCACCAATTATATGTCAGAATGAACCTGGTAAATTTACAGGATGTATATCCGACAAGTATTTTGCAATATAGTACACTTCTACGCAAGGCCTTTACATTGAAGGCCCCTATATCAATCGCGTGAACAAGTCTTGGAGCCCGCAAGATTTAATATAAATATCCTCATAGAACAAG
Source organism: Diplocarpon mali (assembly GCA_024741835.1). Lineage (NCBI taxonomy): Eukaryota > Fungi > Ascomycota > Leotiomycetes > Helotiales > Drepanopezizaceae > Diplocarpon > Diplocarpon mali. The sequence goes on along the minus strand of JAENRP010000101.1, from coordinate 56,048 downwards.
GAACTGCTCTGGTCTTTGGAGATCTGCATAAACAATTTAACGATTAGGACTCTAGGAGTATCACTATTCTTCTTATACATTCGAGGCATACATTCATAATATCAACAAAAACACTTGCAATGTCCAATGTGTTTTCGTTGGTTCAGAATCAAAGTGATTAGAACAGATTGCTAGGACTATTGAAGACTTGCGTATGATTTGGGCTCTTATTATACCTTCTTTCATCCGTATGATATATCCCAAGCAATTGCTGGACCCAAAGAGTCTTATGCTATGTTGCAAGAAACTTGAAACAGAAAATATCAAGGTCCAAGTGGATTGATTCTATCTTGTCAATTTCTATAAGCCAATTAAGACATGCGTTCCTCAGTAACCAATTTGAATATTCTCTAGGGCAATGCGACACCTGACATGGTTGGTAGCGTTACTTGAGGGCACTTGTTAGATAATAAGTCCAAGGATTCACGACCAATTCGTTCCCTAAGGTTCTGCGGGTATATTGGCTATTTTAATATACAAGAAATGTTGCTACTGATGAGGATCTTGGACACAATACAAGCGCCGGTAGCTAGGATAGGCACAGAAATTGTAATTGGAGTTCTCAATAGCAATAGGACGTATAGTAAGTCACCTACGTTAAATATTAATGCTCATAGAATATAAAGGACAGGAGATCCGACACTTTAACAACAGATGACAGCGCCAAAAGGCTTACTAGGCGAAATTATCATTAGGTAAATATGAAAAATATTGTAGTCGGGGATGTTAAATACTGTTTGAGGACAAGTCTTAAATACATTCAACATGCTGCTGTTGAAAAAGTCAGGTAGTTATTTAATTTCTCATGGTTCCTTACCATGATATTTTCTTACTTTTTCAATATCTTAGTAAGAAATTACTTAAAAGTAAAACTTCAGAGTATCTGCATGAAACTTTTAAAACCGTAGTCTTTCTTTCTTCATAGGAGTAAGGCTGACATCGTAAATCGTGAATCATCACAATGCCAAAGTCTCCAAAGGCAACACTTGATGAAAATTTACTTACGATCATGATTATCATTTTTTCGTTCGATTATCAGCTCTTCTGCTACTTTCCTCTAGGAAAAGAGGCGTATAATTATTGAACGAGATTGCGCTGGCGTTGTCTAACAGAGATATCTAGCAATTTTCGCTCATGGATGCCGAAAAGCGTATACCAGCTATGCAGTCTTAGCAGAGACAAGCTAGTATTAAGCTGCAATTATCCATCCTGTCTACTAAAGAGCCCTTGATTCAATTAAGTTATTCATTAAGCTGGGAGAGGACTCGATTAGTGCTATAAGACTAACAACTCTGGCTTAGGACCTCTAGATACTCTTATTGCTGCTAAGATAGGCCAGTACTTATCCCTGGAGTATATGGCCGCCGTAGCTTTGAAAATTACTTAGGGGATCGAAAACGATATTGATCATTTTAATCACTTTAGAATATCTTAAGTACTTATGTAATGCGAGAGAAGTTTTATAAGAGCTTTCAATTACTACAAAGGACTATTATTGATTCTTTCTTAACATCTGCATTCTGAGAAAGCTTTTTTATATTCTCTAGAGAGCATCCAGGATCAACTATAAGTTAAAATGCCTTGAAATGCGGCCAGATGTTTAGATCTAACTGCTTATGCAAGGTTTGCTAAAAGACCGCAAATCGAAACCCAGTTCTTTCTCTAGACTAGAATTATGAATAGAGGAACCTAGGCCATCTATGTTTTGCTAATTAGCAGATTCATTAGAGAAAACTCTGATATAAAGACTTATTTAGCATAGAGCAAGAAGTCCTCAAGGGAAACGATAGAGCCTTGACTTAATACGCTATTGTAACTCCTAGTAACAAACAGCATTGTGTCTTACGTTATGTCTTAATAACATATTGCTTATTGTATACTGGCTAGTCTGTACTAATAAGCATGTAACAAAACTCGCGTAACCGCAAAGATAGCCTAACAAAAAGGGCAGCACTATCTTATGCCAAATAAATCAAATTTCTTAATACTACTGACTTACATTTTTCGACATTACTCTAGCCGTCATATTTCTTTGCGCAAGCTTCTCCAAGCCTTCCTGAGCCCATCTATGACTTAAGTGCAATTAGAGACTTAGGACTCACGTGTATAGAGAAAGACCCTGCTCTTGATCTTTTACCAAAAGGGTTGAAAGCAGTGTTTTGATCTGGTTATTCATAAACAATAGATATGGATTCCTAGGCAATAAGCCATTTAGCGGCTCATTATCTTCAAGTGCTATGGGTTTCTGAGTCTTAATTGTTGAGTAACAAATCATGCTATTTGGGAGAGAATGGCATCTGTAAAGCCTACTCAGAGCGCTCTTTTTGACTATTAAAATGAGCAATGCTTGCTTCGACGCAAAATATGTATCACCCTATAAACTTATCACATATCATAATGTGAGTGAATCGTTGTCGCAAGAAATCGCGCAAGATCCGCATTACATTGTAAACACAAATATATCAGTCGATGAACCGTGATCCAGCTACAAGGTGGGTCGTGCTCCCTCGCGTACCTCGTCTCTTCTATACCCAACCCGTGGCATATATTGAGATTCTTGTCATCCGTGGATAGAGACCCTGGAGAGAAGCTCTTGTTTAGCTAACGAATTTTCCACGAAGTTATTATATCAAGAGTTTGCATAATATCCATGTGACTTGCTGCGCTATTACAGGAGTCGTGAATAAAGAATAGGTCGAAAAAGACCGCCGCTTTGAGTCTCTGTTAGTAAGAACAGGAGTTGTAGGGTTTTGAGAAGTTATAGCACCGTTTAAAGCTGGAGGAAGTTGTTTGTAGATCACAATGAAAGTGTAGCTATTGAACTTACGGTGAAGGAGAAACCATATGGAGTGTTGAAGTATTACCTGTGATCTGATAATGTTCATAATCTGTATCTACTTGCCTATTTTCAGGCTAAAGATAATAGCTGATTCCCTTCTGAAAAGACCTAACCAAGGCCATGGACCCTGCATCCTCGCTGCATTCCAGGACTGGAGATGGCAAATGGCAACCGCTAGCACTCATAGACAAGGTAGTCAGCCCCCTTCCCAATCAAGATTGCCATTCTTTAGCAGCTTTAAAGCGTGAACGGAGGCCAGCACTCCACCGAGTGGCTTCTGGTAAGTGTGGGCGTCGATCATCCGCCGCCGACGACGTGCATCCCAGATCTCCAAGTCATGCTAGTTTTTGTGGTGTTGCCAGAATCTACGCAATGGTGATCTGCAGTAAAGAAGCCCCAAAATTGAAAATGCGGCAATCACGGGTTTCGAAAAGGGGGCCAAGCGGTTGTTGTGGTAATAGTCAGAAATCGGTAAGCCTACCGAGAGTGCCTGATTTTATCTTCACACTTAACGATATTAGGGCAATTATAATACATATATCATTGATTGGGATTTGCAAAAGAAGTTAGATACGAGAGGCCTGTAATTAGTATCGGATTTGAATTGAAATCATATTACCAGTTAGAAGGTGAAATATTAAGATAATTTAATACCCCGCTTAAATTTGCTACGAAAGATTTAGAGATGTAGGCTTATTGTATACTTCAAGTTTTCTGGGGTATAGCATTTTAAATTCGCACAAATCATGCAGAGCGCGCAAGTAGCAAATTATATCTCACGATGTCAAATGGTATGCGTCAAGTTATTTCTATTTAAGATTACTTGGTATAATTCGAAACGACACCAGACCCATAAAAAATCACCCATCTTGGTGGTATTCTAGGACTGATCAAATTTATCACCAGTCACTCTAGACCTACAGTCAAGAAGAGCAAAGGCGTGCAGAAAATCGCTATGACAAAATGCAATTGGGTAAGATAACCTCCTTGTAAAGAACTTGAACAAAGCCCCAGATCAGCTTCAGCTAATCGCCAGCTCGCAAGTCTAGATCATAACATAACGTAAATCCCAAAAGCACAGCATCACCGCTATCCACAACCAGATCAAGTGCCACCTACTCGCGGGAAGCTAGCTCCCAGGACAGAAAAGATCACTTGGCCACTCACCATCCTGATCCAAACAAACGAGGGGGGAAACACCTCACAAAGGCAATCCAACTCTCACCTCGGTCCTCGCAACGCCACTCTAATCCTGCTATATTGCAGGATAGAAACAGACCTCTCCGCTACGTGAGCAGCCCTGAAAATCGAATCGAAACAAAAAAGAAATACAAAACCCGCTGCTCGCGCGCTCCAACCTGCCACCTGACCCACTGATCAATTTGCGGCTCGACACGCCCCGGCAAACAATACTCCCAGAGAAGGCGAGTCGAAGCCAGCTAGCAGCATCCGCATCCTGGTCTCACCAGCAGGAAAGCCTGGCATCAACGAGCGACCCTACCACCAACCAGGCTGGCGGGACAGCCTAGCGGTCGACGTACCCTTAGCGAGGACATATCTCCGTGACGTCCTCGCATCGCCTTGGGACAGCAGCCCGCCTCTTTGCGCGCGATGATCCTGTCTGTCTGAGCTCAGGCCTTTTCAGGTTTCTCTTCCTCTTCTCTCTTCGTTACTTTTGCTCGTAACTCTTTGTGGTAACAACTACCAAGGTTCATGCCGTGCGTGCGGCCTGTCATCCCGTGGCCTCCATCATATACCTCCATGCTTTGAGCATGCAGGCCTAGAACCGGACGTACCTTTCTTTGTCAAAGCGTATATTCGAAGGGGCCTGGAAGGACTTTTCGATTGTGTCCTAGGATCACGGGCTTACACTATGGTGTACGAAAGTGAAATTCAAAACATCACAGCTACTACTACTACTACTACTACTACTACTACATCTAGTATTACTGCTACTAATATCACCACCACCACCACCACCGCCACCACTACTACTATCACCACTACTGAAGTAAGTGCCTACTCCTGCTAAGCGAGCCGTCGTCACAAGCCTGACTCAACATACCCCTACTGATCCGGGTAGTACTAACATAGCCGATGAAACTACAGACGTACAGCAGCTGAGTGTTTTCCCCCTGCCAGTTAGGGCGAAACTTGCTTCCTTGCAAATGAGCCACAAGCACAGGACAAAAAAAGTGAAGAGTGACTTGGCGCTAAATCAAAGTCTATTTCGCGAATTCTCCAGTCTTTTTCCATCGGCTACTATTGAGAATGGAAAGGAGCGTATAGCGTTGAGAACAAGTGTCCAGGGATCCCTTTACCGGTAGGGGACAACACTAAGCCACCGTGCCTCCATATACCAGCAACAATGCCACATCCCATCCCTGACTTCCTTGAATTGTAAATCAGCGAAATCGCACAGCCGAGACGCAGGTCCACCGCTCCTGTTTGACTTTTCATTTTACGGAATCTCGCGGTGGTATCATGGATAATAGAGCCTGTGGAGACCGTCGCTTGATAAATCACATTACCTGAACACTTGCATGCTGCATGATAGTCGTGATAGCAAATTCGAATCCAGCTTCGGCATGCTTATTGCAACCGTTAAAGACTACTGCCACCACTATCTGCTAACTCCCTCTCCCTCCTCTCCTCCCCATCCCGCCCCCCTATCCGGCAACCGAGTCCCGACTCGCTAAGCGAGCCGTCGCCGCTCGCTTGGCTCAATGGACATCTACCCACCCAACACCTCGCTGCTCCCTACCTCCGACCCAACGACCACCAACTCACTCGGGCAGGGCAGTTCCCTCGAGCGGGGCGGTCAAGTTGCCGACGGGGCCACACCAGCGGGACAGCGCCAGCGCGATCTCCCAGCACCGCCTCTCCTGGCTTCCTCTGGTCTCCTCCAGCCTCCGCTACACGCTACGCGTCACACGTCACACGCCGCGCTACACACTTTACACGACATAGTAAACAGCCGACGAGACGAACTCGCCTACCGACCCGCCCAGAGCCGCGCAGCCGAGATCTCATCCGAGGCCGTGGGGGGGGGAGCGTACCCCTCCCGATCCTCCCGGCATGGGGTGTTCTATCTCCTCTCCTTTCGCAGACGCCGGGCTACGTGGTTCCCAGCAGCGTACAACCCGCCATCACATCCATCCCACCCCCGCCTACTCAGTCGCAGCGCCTGACTAGCAATAGAAACCAAGAAGGAGGTGCTTCCAACTTCTTCTCCTTCTTCTTTCTCTCGCATGTACCGGAATCTGAAACTTGAAACTTACAAGGCCAGGTAATCGTGAGTTCACTTTAACCGTTTGGAGATCCAGAACCACCACCTCTACCAATATCCCGATGATAACAACAAAATCAACAATAACAGCAGCGAAAATGGCCGTTGTGGAAGAAGGGACAAAAAAAGGAACCCTCGGAGAAGATCCAACACTGTTCATCTTTGTTCCGATCCTCGAACGAACTTGACAAGGTGGGTTATCTTTAAAAAAAGCCCCCGGAAATTAGTTGATTGATCACCTCGGCTCCGGTGGTTTCATGTCCACATATTCTTACTCCTCTGCTGAAAATCTCGCCTTCGAGTCCTCGAACATGTCCGCTGACGTTCAATGGTTCCACGGTTCACCCGTTTCAGAAAAGTGCTAGGTCAGAATATGAACTTGAGCACAATTGAAGCGACCAGGTGAGAAAGATCATCAGGTGGTGACCAGGGATTTTCATACAAATATAATAAGATTACAGTATATACAACTTATTATGAAGCCATATCCGTGCAGTGCTTTCCCGCTAATATCATACAATTAATCCTCTCGCAACAAATGCACCTCCCTTCCAGTCAAGGAAACCAGAGCCAGCTGTCATCGTAAATCGTTCAGTCGTGAAACAAAGCTATCATTTTCTCAGGCCAGGACAAGCGCCGCCGATTACGCGTACGCGCAATCAAAGTCCCTCGAGAACGTCTTCTCAATCGCCTCCCGCATCTCAAAAACCCCATCGCTCGCCTCGCGGGCGATGGCTGCCAGATGATCAGTCCTGGAACCGACCCCGCTTGCCGCGGCGTCTCCTCTAGCCCGGGCCAGATCGGCCAGGTCTCGGACGCGCAGTTGGACCGAGGCTTCTTGATTCCTCGCGCTTTGCCAGAATTGTGCGAGCTCCGCTAGAATCGAACGCGCGCTTTGGAAGGAGGCAAGCCGCGGGCCGATCATGGGGAGCGTCACCTTAGCGCTGAGAATATCGACGGCCGAGACGATGGCGTAGCCCACGAATGGCGAGGAGAACGGAGCCTGCAAGTCGCCTTGCGGTACTGCGCTCGACGGGGCTAGCGCGCGGCAGGTCGCCAGGGTGTCGATCATCTTCAAGAGATCTTCGGCGTGGTGCTGCGCAACTGCGGTGTGGTGACTCAGCTGGGAACTGCTCAGTGTGAACCGCTGGATGTAACGGTTAAGCTTCATCGCTGCGACGCGGTACACGGCATGCATCGTCATGAATATGCCGAGCTTGCCACTGTGCGCCGCTCTCGACATGTTCTCAGCAGAGAAGATGTAGCATCTCGGCAAGGACTCGTTCCACACGCGCAGTCGATTAGTTGCGTTCTCGTAGAAAGCGTCGAAGTTGGCGCGGGATGTCGTGAGGGTTGGTCGTTGTGACGCTCGGTAGGCGTTGGCCATGATGTCCCCCCAGATGGTAGAGACGTTGATGAGATATGCCATGGATCCAATCGTCCAGTTGACGTTCTGGATAGGCGGAGTCGTGAGGTCGAAAAATGGATTCTGGACGTCGCACTGAGACTCGAAGCTATTACTATCGCAGGGAAGCCGCAGAAAGACATCGTCGGACTGGATGATGCTGAGGTGACCGGAGCAGAACCCGTTGAACCGATCCATCAGGTAGCAGCTCCAGAACGTCCTCCGCCTGCACTCGGCAAAACCTGCACGGTTGAGACCGTAAGGAAAAACCCCGTGAGCATGGTCGTCCGTCTTGTCGAGTTCAATATTCAACTTGAGCCCGCTCGCAGCTCTTAGTGCTGCCCCGCAATAGTCCCAAGCATTTTCTATATTGTTGTTTGCGAAATAGTACAGCGCGAGCAATAGCCGCGACTGGACCAGCTGAATGCTGAACCGACTGTTGTCACAGGCAAACCGGGATACCATGGCATACTGAGCGCCGAACGGTTTGTGCTCTGGCCTCTGCGAGAACACTGTTGCGAGGGCCAGAACGGTATAGACGAGCATCAGATCGTCGGCAGACTTGTCGGCACCCGACAAAAACCAGCAAGTGAAAGGCCCCTGGGGGAACATGCAGCAGACCGTCTCCGGGACACGCTCGAAAAAGCCATGGATGAGATCGACCATGAGTCCAGGCTGCGTGGTCATCGGGTTAGTTTGCCACTCGCGCTGCAAGCTGGCCGTGTCGACAGGTCCCATCGTCGCAGGCTCTGCCCAGGTAGTTACCGGCGAGGTTGGGTCTTGCACAGAGAGGCGAGGCGATGCTTCCGACGCAACAGGAGTGAAGTCATGGTATCCAGTTCGCTGACGTTTCGAGTGGTGAAACTCGGAGTCCGGTGTTGCTGGACGTACCTGTCGGGGCGAGACAGGATGGAGGCTACCTTCTGGCTTCTCGACCTTGAACGAGTCTACATCGGCGCGAGATGATGATGGGCGTGATATGGTGTCTTCTGGATCCGACGGTGGGGTGTCGGGCGATACATGACCACCACGGGGGCTATGCATCACATCAGCACATGACTTCTTCAAAGTCCATGATTCCGGCGGCGCTTGACTTACGCGTTTTTGAACTTGCATACTCGCCCAAATTTCTCACACTGCACGCATCGCGGATAATCTGGATCGCACTTGATTTTCTTTTCTCTGCATGTGATGCAAGCGATAGCCAACCTCTTTCTGGGCTTGCCAGCTTTCGTTACACCCCAGTGCGCATTGACGACTTCCCCGTCGATGACAGTCCTGCAGTGAGTGCCATCATCGTAAAAGTAGCACAGTCCCTCGCCTGGTACTTCTGCTTGCCGCACGAATCGTGGTAAAAATTGGGTACCTGTCCATATCTTTGGGCCGAGCCCGTCTTTGGCCGTGAGGGGTTCTCCCGTGACGAATCCATTGGCTGTTAGGAGCTGAGTTGGAGTCACTGGCGCACTCATTTGCCCATCTCGGAAAAATGCCCTCTGATCCATCTCTGATCTGCTGATCTGCTCGGGTTGGCGCAAGTCTGGACGTCTCTGAGAGGAAGAGGCGGAGTCTCTGGAAAGGTGGTATTCCGATCGGGTAAAGCTTGATGGGGGAGACCGAGAGCGGAGGGGTGAAGGCGCGCGATACCTGGGATATTGAACTGGACCATACCTTGAGTCGGTTCGAGCTGATTCGGGTCCGGTGTACAGTTGCTCAGAACGAGGAGGGGGAGGAGGTATCCCAAGCCTCTCGATCTGTTCCGGTCTCACGGTGTTTAGAGGATAGTGACGAACGGATGGTCTGTGAAAGTACGGTGCATCGTACAATCGATCTGGATGGTGGATCGGAGTCGCTGGCTGCCTCGGATCCATAGAAGAGACTGCTGGGAAAACAGGAGTGCCATCCGAATAGGACGTTGGGGATTGGTCATCCTGGTGCGAACGTGTTGCAAACAAACTACTTAGCGGAGGCAGTTGTTCCCTTGTGATCTTTTGCGCTGGTTCAGGCCGTGTCTGGGACATCACCCCAGCTCTAAGCGGGGAGAATTCAAAGACTGTATCCTTCGTATCTGCCATTGGTGAGCCTGACTGGGATATACTCCAAGAGTTCCCTTCGTGCCGCCCGTCCTCCAAGCACTGCGAGGTCTTGCTGTGGGGGAGTTGATCGTCTCTGGGTGTGTAGTGGACTGGTTCTGGGTCGTAGACAGATGGCCGTTCGTGGAGAGGGGCGGGAGCCTCCTGGGTGTATGTTTGCGTCATATTCGAGGCTGTTTGACGGTCGATATCCCGGTTGGCGGTCCGTTCTCCAGCGTCTTGATGGCGTTTTCTCGGTTGGGATTATTTCGTTGGACCAGCTGGATTATACAACCATACAGGAGTTCTCTGCAGCGGCAGTCTCATCAGGGTGTCGTCAGTCCGGCGGGTACAGAAGGTTTCGTAGAGAGCGTCCGATGTTGGGATGCTTCTGAGAAAGTGATCGTTGATTGCTGCGGCCACTGAGTACGAGAGAGGAAAGGTAGCGGTCGGAGTCAGATACCACGCGGGCTGGGCGTAACACGCAAGTATTAAGAAGGGGACGAGTTGCGGTGGTAGAGAGAAATGGAACTTGTGGCCTATGCTGTAACCAGCAATTTGGCTACACCCATTCTTCTGGGAAACGGCAACTCGTGCAAGCAGAACCGGCCTGTGGTGACAGATCCGGTGAGCAAATAATATGAACGCGAGGGTCACAAACGGGGTGGATTCCCAGGATACCTCCCCTCCCCAGTTCGTGCAGGGCGATAGATTGCTTTTCCGCACGATGGGGATGATATGGGTTTGGCGAGACCAGGGGCAAGGGGACGCTTGGAGTTCGGCAGCAAGGTTGTATTCTTCCGGCGCCTTGGTCTTCGGTCTGAAGTCGCAGAGCAGATCAGGGCAGCGTACTGTGGGAGATTCGTGTCAGGAAGTCCGCAGTGGCAGTAGGAGTGGCAGTAGGAGTGGTAGGAGTAGTCGTGGGGGTCTGGCAAGGGACGAGACTCACGGAGGCTTGAGATAACATGTGTAGTATACGAGTATCGATGATACCCGCCATGCTCAGAGCCGGACACTACTGTACCGAGTAGTGTAGTATAGTCGACCACACCAGAGGGGACTAGACCGTCCTGAGCGATGCAAGAACAGCAGAGGTCCGAGTCTGCGATTCGAGGGGCGAAAGTGGTAGCGAGGCAAGATGTGATCCGACCGGGCGGGGGGAGGGGGGAGGCGGGGACTACGAGTAGTACAGTGCCGGGCGAGTACAGTGCAGTACTCGCTACCTTAGTCGGGGCGGGTCAGCTTAGTTTATTTTGCCTCCGCTATCACTTCCGCGACCACTTCCGCCTCCATTAAAGTACCGGCAACGGCCCTGTCGTCCCCCGCCACCGTTAGCGAGACCCGACGGGAACTGAGGAGGGGACTAACTCTGCTCTCCAGAGCCGTTGGGGGCTGGGATCGAGTTTGGTCAAACCTACTCTACATGAGGCAGAATCTTTTCTGGAGGGACGGCCAGGCAGGGGCGACGATATGCACAGGACGGGACCATAACTCTAACACAGGACTTTGCGCTTGGTTGGCTGGCATGGCCTGACCGCGCTTCCCAGAGCTCCTCGGCGCAAGAGGTCAGCCAGCCAGGACAGGACAGGACAGGACAGGATTGGGGCTGTCTCAAGTCGGAGAGACCAGACCAGACCAGACGAGACGAGGCAAGACAAGTCGAGACGATGTCGACTACATACACTCTGCCCCGAGGAGAGGAAACAGAGCGATCCTCCGCAGCGGATGCGTGCTCGTGGTCGGGTCTACTCTGGTCTGGGGTACCGACTCCTCTCCGCTATCCCCCCCCCCCCCCCGGCGAGCATCTAACGTACAGTATTGTAGCGTAGCGTGGCCTGCAGCTGTGGGGGTAGAGTGGGTGGCGGGTTCCCGAGCTGGGTCGCGTCGCAGAGATCGCAAGCCATACTCTTTGGAGCTGCGGATCTCCCTCCTGGTGCAAGCCCGTGTCAGCTTGCCAGAATCTGCACCAAGCTTCATACACGGGGCCCATGCTGCACTGTACACCGAAGAGCACGGAAGCGTACTCGTGCACTTCTCTGTGCTCTACAGCACTGGACTGTGTACAGTAAGCGAACGAATAGTGGATACGCAGTCCCCCTGGGTCCACGGTGTCTGCGGCTTCCGTGCTGCCTTGTTTCCGGCAGCTTGTGGGGGGCAGCTGGGGATGGGCTCTGGCGTTGGGCACTGGGTGCTGGGTGCTGAGTGCTGAGTGCCGGCAGAACCGATCAGGTAAACTTCGCGAAGGGCCCAACCCAACCTCGCTTGTGAGAGGTCGGCTCGGTACTACTACTGTACGTACAAAGTCCATCTGCTCCAGCGGAGAGGTGCCGGGCTTCGGGAATCGCTTCGCCTCGCGTGGCAGCTGGGCTACTGGACTGCTGGACTGCTGGACTGCGCGGCGGCGAGACTGCGAGGCTGAGCATGCCAACCCTCGGCAATGTACGTACAAGTAGGGGAGCGCGGTCGAAGAACACTACTGTCCTCTGTCCAGCTACGAGTTCGCCGGCTGGGCGACCGCTGCAACGATATGCCTGCCCTCACGGCTATTCCGCGTTGGAGACGAGCTGGCTGGCACCTGGACAGAGTACCACTGCACCTAGTAGCTAGGACTTGCACTTGCATGTCCCGCAGCTGGCATTGGCAGCTCCTCCAAGGCGCGATCCAAGCTCCCGAACCCCCCACAATCCGGTGCCGCTATCCGCCGTGGTTGAGCATTCGATAAGTACTGCAGACAGTTCGAGCACACAGTAAGTAGCATTGTTGTCTAGCGGCGCCTTTCAGCCTGCGGCTCCGTGCATAAGGGAAGCTGGTCGGGACAGTGTTTGCCACCACGCCAGGCAACCCATTCGTTCCCTGTCCTCTTCTGCGAAGAAGCGACTCCTCGTCTGTCCGTCAAAGCTTGGGCTTCCTTCTGAGTGATGCCGTCTCGGGTTGTCACTCGGGATAACTTCAACCTGCCTGGACGGTTCGACGATGCGCGGTCCACTTGTCTCTATCCACCCTGGGTGGTCGTACTCTCCCGCTGTGCAAGGCAAATACAGTGCCTCGTCCGACGTACCGCCATGACCACAGCCTCGCAATTCGAGCCTCGTTGTGGACGATGCCTCGGACAACAGCCACTCTGAGCGGGTTCGCTGCTGGCCCATGTTCTCGAACAGATGCGTCCGTGTGGTGAAACTCAACCTGCTTACCGATCTCCTTTCGTCTCCTTGGGTTTCTGCAGCTGAGTCATGCGATGCTTGTCGAAATTCTTGGGAGTCCGGGGGAGTGTTGCTGTTCCTTTCGGCCCGCTCGGCTTGTTTGGCGCAGCCCGGCGTCATGGGAGAGCAGGACCCATCTGATCATCCCGTAATTCCTCCACTCGTGCCGGCACTTCTCCAGCCGAGTATCAACAAAAGTCAGGCTCTCCATTCCGGCATTCCCATTCGTGATGCTGGTCCTAGATCGGGATGTTCCCTGTGCCAAGATTGTCTCGAGCCAACGTGAACTACAGAGGTGAAGCTGTGCAAGTGGTAGCGGAGCCCATGTTGCAGTGGTATCGCGAGGGGCTTGCGCTGGCGTTGCTAAGCTGCTCGAGGTTGCCAAAATTAGTGTAGTTAGTCGCCCCTTCATGTAATTGTGACACGAGCAAAACCAGAGATGTTGGAGATTCTACATCGTCGCAGGTCAAATAAACACTACATGAAAGTATATTTAACCTTGCAAAGTGCACTCATCTCACGCCGGTTGAGCGTATGGTTGACCTGCGACGAAGTAACGCCCGAAGCATCGCCCGCGCCCAGGGGGAATGGACCCAGTGCTCATCAATCTCCTCGCCCAGAAACCCGATCCGCGACAGGCTGCTTTGAAGGGTGCAGAATTCTGGCCGCAGAGTCGAGGCTCTCGACTGGCAAGTGTTTACGTCTTCGTGATCTTCCGCTTAGCAAGTTGAGGCAGGCTCTGTGCCTACGCGCGCTCGATTGACTGTGGATCGATATACTCCCACTTCAGAGAGATGTGGCAGTAGACGGTTACAGCGCATCGTTATTCCCGGCGGTGCGGCGCGTGACCTTTAAACGAGAAAGTAAGCTGCCACCCCGATAATCAACTATAGTCTCATTCCTCATCAGGCATTACTTGTCGTATACTTCCAAACAGTGCCGCAGTAGGGTCGTAGATTTGTATCTGACTCTGCCGGCATTCTGTATTTCCTATGATTCTCCCGTGAAACTTGAGGAAAGGGGGACACGGCTTACAGAGACGCAGGTCTCATCGTCTCAATTCGATGATACCCATGTGCCGTTCACACGATCACAATACCGGTCAAGGATAGCCATCTCCCACACCGATTATCCATCCCGGGCTGTGCCACTCAGCTGCAGCAACAAGCGCGGGACACATGGATGGCCTAGCCATGAGTCCTATACATGGTACGGTAGGTAGTACTTCGTAGTACGGTGTAGTGACGAAGTGTAATAGGTACATGTGCACTATGCCGCTCGCAGTCGCAGAGGCTTTGGTAATTTTGGCGACCAGACGATAGCTGGGGTGCGACGCATCGATAAAATGCCGCCAAAAAGTTTTACCGAAAGCGCCGGGAGAAGTCAATGTACCGTAAACAAGAGGCACAAGCCGCTCCCAATGCCGTTGCGCCTGTATTCCAAGTGCAGCCAGGAGTCTTCTCATCTCTTCGATGCCGTGCCGAGGCACTTCGTCGACTCAAGCAGCTGCTCCAAGCGTCGTACAGAAATTGACGACCAAGGCAAAACTGCGTCCATGAGCTATCTGCTAAGCCAGCATTTTCCTTCTCTCAACATGTGCCAGCCGAAAAGCATGAAGATTCCGTGATGCAGTACTCGTCATCATCTGCCTGCGTGTTGTTGAAGGCTAAGAGCAAACACGAAGTACTTCCTCCATGCTCAGCAAGCCCACGTGTCCAGTTCCCGGCCCAACCCGAAACCAGCGCAACCCTTGCAACTACCCTTGGCCTGCAGCGTCACGGATCTTTTTCTCGGGATTAAGCCCCTTCTTACCACTCATGGTATCTCGCGGAACCTACGTTATCTCCCTGGAGCGCACGGTGAACTGATCACTTACGACTCTTTCCATCTGGCTGCCACGAAATGAATGCGGCAAACTGCCTCTGCACAAAGCTGCTAAGAATAGACCTGTGCATCATTCATTTCGATTACCGGACAATCGGTACTGCGAAAGAACATGGCCCGCCTTCTATCAAAGTTATCCAACGTCGTTCACATTAGGAATTCTTGACGGTGCTGTAAAGATGGCAGTGAAAGGTCCGATAAATCATCCGCGGCCTGTAAACAGACTTCTTGCAATACCATGCGAAGCCCAGCCTGTATTTTGTCAGCCTAAGAAAGATCCGCAGGGACAGGGGTTCTGCCCGCAAAACATACAGATATCTCGATACGGATGTAGCGTAATCTCGTACCCGGTACGAGATAATCTACTACATACTGCGAACAGCAGCTAAGCCTAGTGCAGCAGCAGTTCCCACTTTCGGGCAGCCTAAAAGGACTAGAACGATCTCGGAGACTTGAGTTTTTCGATCGAAGCCTCAAGCACCGGGCAAAGAAGCTTTCTGAAGTTTCTCGTCTACTTTATCCGCAAGTAGAAAGGTCGACGATCCTCGTCCCTCCACGGGCCCTGGAGTGACCTGGACATGGCCATGGTCTGATGAGACAGACGGTGTAGACGGCGTGCGGCTGTCTCGCTGCGGTGTTACTCGATGATGGTACTCCATAGATAGACTGATGTCGGAGATGTTGTAAAGAGTGTCTGAAAGCGAAAAACACTATAGCCCCATGATTCCGCGTACGAATAGTTGTTGTGAGATAGTGGAATAACAGGCATTAAACCACTACCGAGCGAGGGTTCGGATATGCCGTGATTCGTGGGAGGAGCGACGATGTTGATGACAGGAGAATGTTGCCTATTGGGCCGTCGGCTTTTTGTGCACTTTGAGGTTTGCAGCAGCTGGCATGGTGTATGGTGTTGTCGTTCAGGAGGGAGATACTGGGGTTGGTTGGGATGCCTGAAGCAAGGTTTTTCTTGCCACTCCACGAAGTATGTTGGTTCTCTGACCTCTGCCGCAGCAATTTTGTCCTAGTGGCTAAAGAGACTTAGTCAGCCACGACCTCGCTTCGATACCTGTTACCGCCTTTTTTTTTTCTCGTCTTTTTTCCCTGTCACAGTTTGAAGTGAGCAGAATTAAACCTGGCATCTCCGTGCTCTTGCAAACTCACTGTACGATCCTGCACAGAATGACAAGACCCTGATCAGCCGTACCCCTCCGCATCTTCACCGACCCGGAAGGTGATGCCAGCTGGCTAATGAGTTTCCCTTGTCGACATGCTCCATTGGATCAGCAAGGCGCGCTGGCGGACTGCGTACTCCATATGCGAACGCGGAGACCACCGACTCCTTGTCGTGAAGAAGCCAAGAGCTCAATTGAGCTTCAAGCCTCAACCCTTCACCAGCCCATGTCGCTCCAGCAAATGTTCGTTAAGACCCATCGTCTGCCCCATCGGCCTGCTCGAAGATGAAGTCGGTGACCAAGACCAACGGCGGCAGCGTAGCATCTCTCAGCCTGCTTGTTGCCCTACAGCAGGAGTGCTGTATAAGGTTAGGATCTTGTGAGGCTACAATACCCGTCCATGTTGATGTTACTGTGAAGCTACATTTCATCGCCGTTCATACATTTGTCGACTGCTGTGCTGTTTCATCGACTGACGGAACTATTAGGAGTTGACGAACGATGTGTCAGCGCTGTGCATGAACGTCTCCCGTACTGGACATGGAGTATGTGGACATTACTCGGAAAGGAAAACATGCTTTACGCATCGATCCATCCCGAGTTCTCAAGTCCTGCATCTTATCGGCTCTCTGTGAAGCCCGGGCCGCGATACCTAGTATAAGCCATGTGGGCATCGGATCTCTTCAGCGCATCCACCCGGTCCAGCCCTGCACGCGGCAATTCCTGCCTGTGCGGGCCTGTCACAGGGATTACACAGGGGTCAGGTCGATCTTACAGGACTGCGGTACGCGTACGCGGGGCCAATTGGGAGATCCGGTGCAAACAAAGTACACAATCATTTCGTCCTTCTACGAAATGATTGATACTCTCCATCCACAGGAAGACTCCACCGGAATCTGCTGGGCACATGATATAATCAACCTCGAAACGAGCTCTCTGGAGAATTATCTCGGATCGATATCCGCTCCCTGTACTGTTCCCGTACTCCGTATATACAGTTCAGAGGGTCGTGCAGCTGCATATCTGTGGGCTACAGGCTCCCGGGACGCTGACAGCCTCGACCGTTCGCAAGATCTTCCTCTTTGGGTAAGATGCTGACTGGGGGACCATGCCGTCCCCACCGCCTCATCCATGGAATCTAGTCTGCTTGCCCGCGGCAGTTCGCCATCTTAAAACCATCCTGAGTTTACTCGTGCAGCACTGTGGATCAAGGTACCACGGCAATTTCTCGCTCATCTTTTCTCTGCGACAGCACCCGGTGCATAAGTCAATCTCAATTTCCAACTGCCAGCTCACGAAGGCCAGTAGGATCTCAGTCCTCGCACGGCACAAGCCGAACGGGAGGCTGCAAAACAGCCGCTCGGCGCCTACGGTACTCGCACCCCGGATATCCTGACGAGTCGGATCTAGACTTCACCTGCCGTGTTTCTGAATCGCAAGGATACTTCTGAGTTTTAAGAGTTTTTATCATTTTTTTTTTCATGTACGATGGGCAGAGATCCGCTGAAAAGTATGTATTCTGGCCATTCAGAACTGCAAACATTGTATCTGCTTCGTCGTAGGCAAAGGAAACAATGTATTAGTGCTATTTACAAGGTAAATTTACAGTGAGTTTGCAAGGTTCAATCACACTTGAATGAGGTATTTGTTTGGCCTGCGAAACCACGTTAAACGCTTCAGGACTTGAAAAGGATGCTCCCAACCTCCAAAAGTACGGGAATTTAAAGTACAAGATATTTTAATTAACTTTTAGTCTAGTGGATCCCCCACCAGGGAATTTTCTAGCCAGTCGGCTTTTAGTATCTGTACTTCTTCTAAGGTAGATCCAGGAGTGGAACACAATTTATGGGTCTAATCTACTGTACCCGACAAAAAAGGAGTCGGAAGGACTCCGTAATTGAGACCTACCCTTAATCTTTATCCGTCTTGCTTATTTCGAATATAAAATAATAACCCTTTGCTCCACAGTTTTTGCTCTGTTCGGGAAAATCTACTACGCACTGTTCTCCCTGAGATTTATTCCCGCTGACGATAGGTCGATAACCCCACCGAATAGCATTCCACTACCGCGGAAAGAACAACATACTTTTATCTCGACATGCTAAATGCCAAGTGAATAGGAAAGCTAACTCACCATGCTTTGAAAAGAAAATGCAATTGAACATACTCGTTCGAAGGCAGCTTACCGCTGGTGTATAAGCTTTGCAGTTATTGACCAGCTTCGCTTACTTCTTTATATGGCCAGACTCTTACTTTTCAGTGGATTTATTTCTTCTTGTTATGATTTACCGCACATGAAGTGCAAGTACCACGCTTCTTTTTTCCGTTCCCCCAGGCGGCAAGCGCTGGATCGAAAACCCACTGATCTGGAAATGCTAAAGGGGAATTAATCACTCCGAAAACGAATGTTATTTACCGTGTAAGAGAATCAATTCATTGGAAATTACCGTATCATCGTCCCTTTCTCGTCTATTTTTTGGGGGGGCGGGGGTGTCAAGCATTAAAGTGAAATCGCGGCCTTTCAGCTCTGAGATTGCTACCTTCAAAACTATATCTTGAAAGTGTAAAGCGTATCCTTCCCCGGTGGCGGAAGTAATGACCAGTGAGATGGTTTTGGGAAAGGATAGATCTCTCCTATGATGTCAATTTAAATGTCAGTTTGAGTACTTTGTAGATGTTCGCTGAGTACTCCTGTTTCATTCTAGCACAGTGGGTCAGAGCCCGACGAGAAATTTACTTCAGTGTTGTAAAGCAAAGTTGCCGTATACCTAGTAAAGCAAACAAAGCAAGACGAACGGTTTAAATCTCAACAAACGAATAACCTAAGCTCCAGGGAAACGACGTGTTTAACTTTGCTTCTTTTCTTCGGAGACAGTAGACAAGGCGCTGTATATATATAAATATGTATATACTTATGCAAACGTATAAATGTATATCTATATACATATACATACATAACTACACATTTACACACACATATATATAAATAAATATATATACATATATATACATATATATACATATATATACATATATATACATATATATACATATATATACATATATATACATATATATACATATATACTTATCTACATGTATTCACATACATACAGCTATATAAAGCTAGTCAGCGGGAGAGGACGACTCAACAACGGTAAGCAGTGTCTTCTACGAGCCTCCAGCTCATCAAGAGTTTACAAAGGTGAGATTAAGTCCTTTCGACTTTTAAATAATGAAAACCTAAGTCGAATAAAGCTATA
The DNA here is from genome assembly GCA_024741835.1 of Diplocarpon mali. Classification (NCBI taxonomy): domain Eukaryota; kingdom Fungi; phylum Ascomycota; class Leotiomycetes; order Helotiales; family Drepanopezizaceae; genus Diplocarpon; species Diplocarpon mali. Next base: position 36,888 of record JAENRP010000101.1, on the reverse strand, counting down.
AATTTTCGAAAGCTTTGAAACGAAAAAAAGTTCTCACCACCTCTTCTAGTAGTACCCTCTACTTCCGACCTCTACTTGCGTACTACGGGGTTATTGAAATGTATACCTGCAGCCGAAGGGAAGACTTAACGAAGGATTCAAAGGGGAAAAAGGCAAGTTATAGTATACAAGAAGGAGGAGGAAAACGGATACGTTTCGAAGATCTGTATAGAAGTCAATAAAAAGGATTTTAATTTGATAACTGCCGAAGACTCATAAGATGTCGAATAATAGCTAAATAAATAGCTGCCATCGACGAGGAGGGCTTATCGTAGGACAAAGAACCCAAGGCAGCTCGGAAGCGAAGCAAGATGAATCCTCGGTTGTGAGATGCGCTGGTGGTATAGCCTCCGTTTCTAGAGGAGGGAGGAGGGACAGGTACGCAATTTCCCTAGTGTCTTTCTTGAGTGCTGGAGCTGAGGGTTGGGGTTTGGGTTGTGGTTTGAGTACTGTTTACTATTCGCTTGAACGGCTCGTTCGCTTACTCCCCCTTTTTATTTGCTCCATGGGCATCATCGCTCTGCGTGTATAAATAAAAGCCACTCATATATAATACACTAAATGTACGCGAACGCTCACCATCTCCCTTTCAATCGCGTCTAGACCCCGAATGCTTGACAATTTTCTTCCATCGAGAGGCGACCTAAAGCTGCATTGAGTAAGCAAATTGTCATGGCATTAAGACTACGTCCGAGCAGGACCGCGGGTTCAATACTGATGATCCATTCCCATTCCCATTCCATTACCCACGGTACTGGCGTTCTTTACCACCCAAGCCAGCCGCTTCTCACCAGGAGAACCCAGCGACCCGGATCTGGTCTCGTTGCCCCGTCTGTCGCATTACACACTACAACCTCTTTATCACCCTCTACCTTAACCTTACCCTACCCACTCCTTCCGAGACAACAAACTACACGACTAGTCTTCCAGCGCTCCAATCCCTCCTGAACACAATACACCGCTTTGTCGGGTGCCGGCTCCGGACGGTACAAAATGCACCGCACTACTTACTGCGTTGAAAATCGTGCCAAAATTCTCGAACGGAGGGTTTTCACGGCCCTGCTTGAGAGGAATTTTCCACATTTACATCGGGCCATTTGAATTTGAAGGAGTTCTTCACCTCGTCGCTCTGTCACTTTTAGCTCTGCTGCGTTCTCATCAGCGCTGACCTGGATGAAGCTGTCTATTTGCATTCAAACTACTGGCATCAATCCTGAAACGCTCGACCAGTACCTCCCGGTTTTCTGTCTGAGCGGAAGTGTAAGAATAATGTAATTCAGCCCAAGGCCGCTAAAAATCTGAAGTCATAAATCGTGGTATTTTTCTAAACGCCCTAGCCCACCATCGTACCCAACCTCAGATTGCAGTCAGCAGACAAACACACCAAAGCACGCGTCTATCCGACCCATCTCCGCGCACTCTTAAACATCCGCACCCACGGCCCAAACTCACCCCACTGATCCACCAATTGCTTGGGCACGTATGAACCCACATCCGCCAAAATCGTCCTCTCAGGATGTGGCATCATAGCCAGGACTCTTCCATCCAGACTCCTAACACCAGCTATGCCCTCCGGACTACCGTTTGGATTGTACGGGTATCGGGTAGTGACGTTGCCCGAGTTATTGGTATACCGGATTGGGATGAGACCATGTTCATTCATGAATTCTAGATTTGACGTATTCTTGAACGCAGCGCGGCCTTCGCCGTGCGAGACGACGATAGGCAGCGAGGAGCCGTCCATGCCGTGCAGGAAGACAGAAGGGCTCTTCTTGTTATCCTGGATCTTGACCATTGAGACGCGGGCCTCGAATTGTTCACTCTCGTTTCGGAGGAAGGTGGGCCAGTGCTGGGCACCGGGAACGAGTTCAGCAATACGGGAGAGCATTTGGCATCCGTTGCAGACACCCAGAGCGAAAGTATCAGGTCGAGCGAAGAACTTCTGGAATTCAGGGCGTGCATTCTCCTCGTGCATGAGGATGGATTTGGCCCATCCTTGTCCTGCGCCAAGGACGTCTCCGTAGGAAAACCCGCCACAGGCTGCGATACCAACGAAGTCCGTAAGGGTACGACCAGATATTATATCCGTCATATGGACGTCGATAGGGTCGAATCCCGCGGCTTTGAACGCGAATGCCATTTCAGCATGGCCGTTGACACCTTGTTCTCTGAGAATGGCGACACGAGGGATTTTAGAGAAGACTGACGTGATTGTCGATGTGAGTGGAAGGATATTCTCCTTAGGGTCAAAGGAGAGTCTGTAATGCAGACCAGGATCTCGGTCGTCTCTGATGGTCTCGAACTCTGATTCTGCGCAATCAAGATTGTCTCGAATGCGTTGCATTTGATAGGATGTGTGAGCCCATATTTGCTGCATATCTGAGCGTCGCATGTGTAGGATTGATTTCTGGCCATACCGAACGGAGAGTTCTTGCTTTGATGCTATAGGAACACGGCCAATTTTGCGAACCATACCTGGTGGGGGACCACAAGTAGAGAAGCAACTCTTAAACCTTGTCTCGTCCGACTTCCGCACTTGAAATACTGCACCCAGCTCCTCATTAAAGAGGGATTTCAGAGTGTCTTCTAAAGATGAGCTGCTCGTGAGACTATCGATAACAATTTCGGCACCGCATCGGCCGGCAAACATCATCTCGGCGACAGTAGTGATCAATCCACCATCTGAGATATCGTGGTAAGCGAGGACAACGCCAGTCTCGTGCATTTGCACAATAGCATCGAAGTAGTCACGGATCAGATCAGCATCTCTAACATCTGGGACCTCATTTCCGAGCTGACCGAAGGTCTGGGCAAGTGCCGAACCTCCTAGAGCTTTGTGGCCTTGAGCAAGGTCAACGTACATCAGAACAGTTTCTCCGACATCCTCAAGTCTCCGAAGGGCAGGAGTCCACGTATTTCGAACATTTGCGACGGGGGCGAAAGCTGAGATGACAACCGTCATGGGAGCTGTAACACTCTTGGCTTCGCCTGTCTTTTGATCCTTCCAAGATGCCTTCATCGACATCGAATCTTTGCCGACAGGTATACTGACACCTAGTGCGGGGCACAAGTCCATACCAATAGCATGTACCGCTTCATAAAGGGCAGCACCCTCCCCAGGATGATTGACGGCAGCCATCCAGTTTGCAGATAATTTGACACGGGCCAAGTCACCTTCATTAGCACGGAGAATGTGCGCAGCAGCCAGGTTCAACAGACTCTCTGCAACAGCCATTCTCGCCGATGCAGCTGGCGATATCAAAGCAAGAGTAGGCTTGTCGCCCATGCTCATAGCCTCACCGGTCTTGATCTTGTCGCCGATGTTCAAAGCAGTCACGGTAACAGCAACGTCTGCAACTGGTGTTTGCCAAGGGCCAACCATCTGATCTCTAACCGTCATTCCTCCCACGGTACGGTCTCCAATCGTAATCAAGAAGGACTTGGAGCCAACTGCTGGTAGACGGAAGACTCTTTCAACAGCCTTTCTGAGAAGGTCGTGCTCGGGGAATTGTGGGTACGCGTCGATGAGAACCTGCCGGGCGTCAAATGATGTCAGGATAGGCTGGCTTGACTTGACATTTCGGTCCAGCTTTCTGCCCTGGGGAAAGAGGAGCGACATTGGCATGTCAATAGGCCTTGGGTACTTCTTTGACTCCCGATCCGTTAAGACAAGACTGCCATGACCGTTGGAATCCATGGTCATCACTGTACCGACGTCGGAAAACCCACAACGCTCTCGGTTGGCGATGCTAACGAATCTATTCAAATTTTCCTTGTTGACGATTATAACATATCGTTCCTGGGCCTCGCAACACCATATTTGTAGGGGGCTCATACTCTTATCTGCATTTTCGATTTGTCGCAATTCGAATCTACCCCCGAAACCGGCATCCTTGACCAATTCCGGCAAAGCATTAGAGAGACCACCAGCCCCAACGTCGTGGATAAACGCGATGGGATTGTTGTCTCCTAGAGCCACGCAAGTATTGATGACCATCTGGGCGCGGCGTTCCATTTCAGGATTTCCACGCTGAACACTGTCGAAGTCTAGCTCCATAGAGGATTCTCCCGAGGCATTGCTTGATGCTGCACCACCTCCGAGACCGATGAGCATGGCTGGTCCACCGAGAACAATGATATGAGCTTCTTCCTTAACATCTCGTCCGTTTTTGAGGGCGTGTTGAGGCCTGACAGTGCCCACCCCGCCTGCAACCATGATTGGCTTGTGATATCCCCGAATATCGCGGCCATCGACTCCAGTATCTACACTAGCCAGAAGCGTGCGGAAGCAGCCAGTCAGACATGGCCGGCCAAATTCGTTATTAAATGCAGCACTACCGATTGGTGCCTCTAACATGATGTCCAGACTGCTGGCGTAATGTGATGGCTTGCCGAAATCTATCTCCCAAGGTTGTTTATGATCAGGAATCAGGAGATCGGAGACCCAGAATCCGCAAAGTCCAGCTTTGGGTGTTGAGCCTCGGCCGACGGCACCTTCATCTCTAATCTCACCACCAGAGCCAGTCGCCGCTCCTGGGAAGGGAGATATGGCTGTCGGGTGGTTGTGTGTCTCGACCTGAGCACGAATCAGCAACTTTCCATCCCTTCAACTCTCAGTGATTCAGCCTATACCTTGATAAGAAAGTGAACCTTCTCCTTGATTTGTCTCCAACTTCCAGTAGAATATTCCGGAGCCCAGAAGCTGGCTGTTTCACCCTCTAGTACGGCAGCATTATCGCTATATGCCGAAACCGTGTATTTCGGGCTCTCTTGATGTGTGTTCCGGATCATTTCGAACAAGGATCTCCCCATCGGGATTCCATTGATTGTCCAGTTTGCATTAAACTGCTTGTGTCGGCAATGCTCGGAGTTGACTTGTGCAAACATGAACAGTTCAATGTCGTGGGGATCTCTTCCAAGTTGTTTATCTATGGAAATTAGCATACTTTCTTGGTTTGGAACGCAAAGTGGTTTCTATACGACCCCTCCACGTTTTCTGGGACAGCTAAAATGACAATTGAAAGTCTTACAAGCTTGAACGAGGTATTCCATCTCAGGTTGATCCAGTGAAAGCCCTCGCACCTTATTATATGCTTTCAAGACATCCAATCTGCCAGACTCCTCCTCTCCCAAAGCAATAACTTCCAATGGAAATGGCTGATGCTCTGCAAACATCGCATTCATATCCGGTTCGAAAAGCTCAAATTTCTCCGTCATCCTGTCATACAGCTGATCCCTGAATGGAACATCCACTGTGTTCGCATCTGCAGTTTTTCCACCTTGTTCGAAGTTCAACAGGATGACCCGCCCGCGCTCGATCCGCTGCAATGCCGATTTCAGTCCACATACGTAGGCGATGCTGGTAGCCTTGGAACTCCAAGGCGAGATGTTGCGCGGTGTGATGTGGTAGAGTTGGGTCAAGCTGCCGGGACTTTTGAGGACCTCGCTGGACTCTTCCGCGCCTGGAAGTAACTGTCTAACTTGGTCTTGGGTGTTCTGGTACCTATTTCAGCATCGCGACTTGCCGAATCTCCGCAGAAACATAGCGGCAATGCCATAGATACGCCCTGGACAAGCAATCTCTTACCTGAGCAGCTGAATCTTTGAAATGGACATAGTGAACCCAATACCCTCGGACTCTCGTCACACAAGCACCAGCATCAGTCGCGTTGATGTTCTTCTTAAGCTTCTTTGCCTCTGCAGAAGTGAAGCAAGAATCTCCTGTGATGGAGAGGAACATTGTTGGAGTCCAGGAAGGAGAGATGGCGGGGAAGAGATCTGGTTGAGGGGTTCAGTTCAGTACAGGAGCGGCAGAAAAAATAATGTGCTGAGATGCGGCTCTCCCGGATTAGCTTGATCGTGATACCTGCATAACGAGATCAAAATCTCACAGCTTGAAATGTAACGCCAATTTGTAGAGCACCTCCAATAAAACGAACTTGAAATATTGAAATGATTGTCATTCCAATGATAATCGCCAATAGTAAGGCAACAACACTTCACCACATTCTGACTGCAGCGCCGCTCTCAAAGGCGGTGTGGGGGTAAACGTCGGCTTTAAATGAGCACTGTACACTCATGTCGGCCAGGTCTTGCGATTTCCCTACAAGCTATCAGGTCCGATATTCTTGGCTTGAACCCGAATTATCTCGAACTTGCCATTTCTTGAGCAACATTCTCAACACCGTCATATACCTCGAACCAAAACGCGTGCAGTTCGCTTTCATCTGTTTTGTTTGAGACATTTCCAGTTCTCCATAGGACCTCTATAGACTCAAACTGTCCACCTACCTCGTATCTGCATCGCGCTCTCAGTCCTTCAAAATGGGCGTCGTGTCCATGGTTATGGGCGCTTTCGCTCCGATCTTCATTGTAATTTCACCCATCACTTCGTATGCCGATCAGACGTACTCGATACACAAGACCAAGTCCAGTGCGGGCTTCTCTCTGGACATTCCACTGATTATGTTAGTGGCGTCTGCTCTCAGGTAGGTGCAGCTATATCAAGGTGAGCAAGCAAATATGACTAACCAGACCTCGCAGAGTATTCTATTACCCCGGCGCGAAGTTTGACACTGCCTTGCTCATTCAATCGTTCACCATGATTGCGATTCAGCTGGCCCTTCTGAAAGTTGCTCTCGAACACCGACCGGGCCCGTCTTCAAAAGGGGGTGAGATGGCAAATCCGTTTGCAAGCGCAAGGGAGGGAGAGTTTGGATTCCAGCGACCCTATAACTTCTGGCAATGGCGGTCCCCTAAGCCGTAAGTACTGTAACTTGACAGATATACGAATAAGTGTTGACAAAACCCTCAGATACTGGCAGTTCCTCATGTATATGTTTGTCGGACTCGTGTTTGGCGAGTTAATCCTGTCCACCATGCCCAGTGTATATGCTCTCTACTCCGCCAGTCTTGGTATCGCAGGTCTCTCGATCGAGGCCACCTTGCCCGTCCCCCAGATTCTCTCGAATCGTCGATCACGATCGTGTAAGGGTTTCAGGTTCTCTGTGCTTGCGTCCTGGATCGCTGGCGATGTCATGAAGATGTTGTGGTTTTTTACGGCAACCACGGAAATACCATGGACTTTCAAACTGTGTGGCATTTTCCAAATGTGCTGTGACTTTTTTCTCGGCTTCCAGTATTATATTTATGGAAATGGAGAATCCAGCACCAGGGATCACCACGAACTGGGACTAAGAGCAAACGACCATAAACATGTACTTGGCGAGATGGATATCCGCCTTGGATAATGTATGAAGATCTGAATAGATTGAATTGCAAATCCCCGGGGCTCTGTGGGATGCCCGTCGCGCCTGGTCCCTTGGCAGCTGCTTTCGCCCTCGGCGCCAGCAACCATCAGTTTTAATGAAACAAATATCGAGTCTCCGGCACGCCTTCAAAAATTTTGCTCGAACTTGTTGATTTCGTCTGGGGCTTGCAAACTCAAGACGGCAAAATGAGGTGGTTGGATGCTCCTTGCTGTTGGCCAATGCTGCAGATTGGATCAGATCTCAAAGTCCCATGTCGCAGTCCAAGAGTCATGTACGATTGCTGAAACAAAATGTGAGAGGGTCTTTTGATCAAGGAAAAATTCGCTTCAGGGCCTGGGCGCAGGACGACAGACGCAATCAGGGCAGTTGGTGTGTTATAAATCAAGGGGTGGGGTTGCTTCCTCGCTTCGCGTGCACAGATCGTGAGAATTTGTGAACATCGTCAGTTGCTTCGTATGTTGTCAAGAGACACGGAAAGGTCCACGCGAAGGACAAAGAACCAGGAAAAGGCTGGAAAGGTGTACAGGTGCAGCCTGCGGGACTCGAACTGCTTCGTAGGACAAATAATGGATGGTTTTCAGTCAGGGTTTGCAGTGCAATAACCTATGTGCAGCCCTTGTTCATTCACCAAAAAGAACGCGATCTCACGTTCCCTTGTTGATGACTTTCTCCTTGTGGCTCGAGTTTGCTCTCGATTTCCTCGCCGTTCTCTCAGAACTCGCTAGCGTCAACGCTGCCTTCGTCGGTCGCCTACAAAAGGTCTCCCTCCCCTTAACCGCGCCCTCATCTCTTTTCCCCCAACAACTTCATTGCCAGATTCTCTTTCCGCACAGCACAATAAAAAATCCACTTGATATCGCCCAAGGTACGCTTCATACTCTATACATGCTTTGTCTCATCCTTCCTCCTCGTTCGAGCTTCTAATGACCATATTGCCGAGCAGCTTCACGTCGCTCTTCGAGATCTAAACACTAAACATAGCAAACACAACCACTCCCAAGGCAAGTCTAATCCTTATCAGCGCACGCTCTAATTTCACCGCTGCTCTACTCCCTCTTCGTATCTTTTCATGCTTGCCTCGTTTTACGATCTCTTCTGCGCACGTCAAGAAACCTTCAAGTCGTATCTTCTCATTTCTGCAGCCTGACCACATTTCCCCAAACGCTCTCCTTGCTCTCTTCCAGCTGAATTCAGCATTCCTCACAGTCTGCGTCGCAATCTGCACCGGCAAAGCTGTACTGTTGTCGCTGCGATCCGCTCGGCTTTCATCACTTCGGTTCTGGTACTTCATACTCACCTCCAACTTCACCTTCCACACCTCGACCCGTCAAACTCTGCCCAACTTCACATCGCGCGGCTCTCAAGCTCATCAATACTAATCGTCATTTACAGTTCAACCGGTTTCCGCCAATATGCCGAATTGGAAATCCTACGAGAGTTCCGTCCGGCTTCTGTCCGCAATCATCGCAGCCCATCCCCAGCTCAAGCTGAACTATGACGGTATGTTCTGAGAGAATTTCAATCCTCCATCAACGCAGTCGCGTCATATACAATCTTCTCTTTCATTCAGTCGGGGCTTTTTCTGGTGGTACCTGATAATATATCTTGTTTAGATGTCGGTCGTTTCTACGGAGATGGAGCCAAGTACAAGTCTGTCTGGGACCGCATGAAAATCATCAACAAGAACGCCGAGGCCATCGCAGCCGCGGTCGAAGCTGGTCTCGACCCCTTCCAAGTGCCGTTGGTCGATAGCATGCTGGCTGTCAAGTCCAAGACCCCAGGTAGCTCATGATATTTTCGCGCATTTCAGTCCGCACATTGCCTTTGTTTTCATGTTTTCCTCCATTTGTTGATGTTCGCCAGACATATCGACAAGGTTTGGTGGCGACTGTACCAAATCTGCTATAGAGAATCGATTCCGTCGTATCAAGGTTGATGCTAAGCTGGTCAACGATGCGGTGGAGAAGGGCGTTGACCCTATTACTCTGCCTATTGGACTGGACCAAGTCAATTCCGGATCTGGTCAGGCACATCCATCCCCATACCTGCAACACAAGCATATTTCTTTCTGTCCAAAATTGATCTCGTTGCAGGCATCTCCTGCTGCTTCGGCTCAGATGCAAGCATCAGCGCGATCTCCCACGCCATTAACAGCCAGATTCGACCTGCTACTAAGATGATCAAGGATTGTCTGGCAAAGGGAGGCGATCCAAAAGATCTCACCCTAGGAAGCCTCTGGGGTGTCCAGAAAGGTACAAGGTGTTCTCGCACATTTGCGCGCGGCACTTATCCCTTATGTTTGCGTTGGTGGATAAGTTTGTTTCCTATGGTGATAATTGATATTATTCGGACATTGCAACTTGCTATGGTTCCGACACAACTCCTGGGGCTGTTCGTGATGCTTGCGACCGCCAAGTCACACCTGTTCTCAAGAAGCTCAAGGCTTCCGTGGCTTCAGGCGGACCCAAAGACCTAGCTGTTGACCAGCTCTGGTTTAGTGAGAAGAATGGTACTTCTGTGTTACGAGGCTCTACACTCTTCATACTTGCCTTTTCTTTATGATTGCTGAATGCGCTTCTTTCCTCAAGCTTTTATTGATTGTTATCAGACATCGCAAATCGCTTCGGATCGCATTGTACAAAGTCCGGCCTTGCTGCGCACTTCACTCGCGACATCAAGCCAAACGCCACGCGGCTCCAGGCGGCTTTTGAACAAGGAGTTGATCCGAAGGAAATCACCTTGTTCGAGAACGTCCGAGATGGCAAGAGCGGAAAGGGTTAGATGTTTTGATGTTTTGCACCAAGCATATCACAAGATTGTACTGCGGTTTGAGAGTTTTCCGTTCTTGGCCAAGATTGACGTTCCAAAGAGGTAGCCCGATGTTATGGTTGCCACTGCACCAAGACTGGACTTCAAAAACGTTACAATATGAAGGTCTCACCTAATATCAAGCTCTTGAAGGTAACGGTCGAATAAGACCAAGATCCCAAGGATACTACTATCTTGGTAGAAGGAAAGAGCCCGATAATCCCGCGTTCTCCCATTTCTAAGCCTGTTTCCATTGTCCAGAGCCTGCTGTTATTGATGCCTTTCCAGAAGTAGCGCGTTGCTACGGCAAATCCGTCAACGGAAAAGCCATTCGCAACTTTTACCACAGAACCGTCAAGAACGACGTCAAATTGGTGCTCGATACGCTGGCGGTCGGAGGCGACCCCGAAGAAGTCCAGCTATCCGGGATTGTGAAGATCGCTGGAGGCAAATGTCAGACATGAGCTCTCAACACAGCACTTTCTCATTCTCATTTTCTTTTCCTCCAGATGACAGTATTGATAGAGGTCCCACAGAAACTGCGAAGTGCTTCGGCGATGGACTGAAAGGCCATGCGCTCTCTATGCACTTTACGCGCAATATCAGGCCGGCTTCTAAGCTGATCCTCGGCGCTCTCACGCGTGGAGAAGATCCAGCCAGAACTGTGCCCATCAGTGGCGAAATCGGCAGGGGCAAGGTCAATCTCTTTATTCTCACTCCCACAAAACCACAACCACAAGCACTTAAGCAGACACTTCCTCTTGTCCAGACCGAGTATTGATAATAGTAGTGCTGGTCAAATACTTCGGCAGCGACACCACCGCAAAGGGGATCCAGATCGCTATGTCTCGCTACTACAATCCTTATGGAAAGACGGTTCGAGAATTTGCTGATGCAGGGGGTGATCCGAAGGATCTGCTTCCGTTCAGTGAAGTCGAGAGCCAAGCCAGAGGCAAGGGCGGAAAGAGTAAACGCCTCTTGTTTTTCCCACACATACTTTACGCTTTTCTTCTGTTCAATACACAGCTGTCTATGTATCTCACTAGCTGCTTATTGACTCCAACAGAGATGGTCAAATACTTCGGCAGCGACGTGACCTCGAATGCGCTGAGTATTGCTGTCCGTCGTCAGTTCAGTCCTATGGCCAAGCGTGTCAAGGATTTCGCCGACTCTGGTGGTGATTGCAAGGATCTGAAGCTGATTGAAGATCAAAAGAATGGCGGCAAGGGTCAGGCACACTTAATGTCGCTGCCTAAGCACATCTTACCTTTTCCTTTTGTTTATTTACTTGCTCGCTGCTCGTTCACACATTGACGTTTGCAGACTTGGCCAAGCACTTTGGTAGTGATACTACTGCTGGGGCTCTTCAAAAGCACTACTCTCGCTATTACAGAGATAATGTTAAGGCTGTCCGAAAGTGTGTTCAGGCCGGCGGAGATCCCAAGGATCTGACGCTCAATCTCGAAGCCAGCGATGCGAAGAGCGGAAAGGGTACAATGTTGCGCAATTTTCCACGATTTCATCATGTCATTTACATTGCTCGCTTCTGTGAATCTGTGCCGTTGATTAATTAGCAACAGAGATCCTCAAGCACTATGACAGTACCATGAAGAATGCTACACTTCGCATGGGTGTCCAACGCAACGTCACTCCTTATTTCAAGCCTGTCAAGGACTGTGCTCGATCCTAGGGTAATCCTATGGATCTTAATTTCGGTGTGGATGTCAAGGGCACTGCTAGCAAGAGTGGCAAACATGTCGCTCTCACGGCTCTGAGTGGCAAACCTTTCAAGGCTCAGACAGGTGCTTTTCAACCTTGCATTCGGTTTCGTTTTCAAGATATGCATATTGATCGTCTATGAGAGGTTGCGTCTTAGTTGGAAGCGATGTCGCCGCTGGCAGTGCGCGCTTCCAGTTCGCGACTACAGTCAAGTACATCACAAGGGTACTATTGACTGCAAGGATGTCCAACCCCCAATTCTGAACGAGACTTGCAATTGTTAGAGCCTTCCGTTATTTCTTCTTCTGGTGTTCGATGACGCAAGCTGAGCACATTGGTGATGATCACTGCAGAGATAGCGAGCCTCATGGGCAGCGACGTTACTCGCAACGGTCTCAAGTTTCAGTTCACAGATCGTATTCGGCCCATTGGCAATCGGATGCTGGAGATGAGATCCGCTGGCGAAGATGCAAAAGATCTCTGATCTGGGGAGTCTGTACAGCGCAAAAGGCAGCAAGACCGGTTCCCGCAGTCAGGCAGCGTTTCCTTCGTCGCTGTCTATGATATTGTTCTAGGGCAGCTATTGATTCTGTTATCTAGAGACAGCTCGTATCATGGGTAGCGATATCACCTCTAAGGCCCTACGACATCAGATTGGTGGCAGCATCAAGGCCGTTGGCCAGATGCAGCTTGCGATGCTTGCAGCTGGCAAAGATCCCAAGGATCTCGACGTCGGCACTGTCAAAGGCGGTAAAGCCCAGCGTCAGAACTTGAATTCTTATGTCTATAACGTGGCGTCTCTTCACTGGCAGGCTATTATACCTTGTAATGGTTTGCAAACTGTCGTGAATCCATACTCTGCACAATATAGTACCAAGGATGGTATCGAGTTCAAGATCCGCTCTACCCAGACCGACGTCAAGCGTCAACCTGATTGCTACGAGTCTAACTGAATTCTTCGGATCCTTCATATTGGAGGAGGTGAAAAGACCACTAGTGGTGGCAGGAACTACGTCGCAATTGTCTATAATTCCTTCTCGGCACATTTTCCTTCCTTACACTCAGCAAACGATGGTTGTTGTGGAATATGATGTTAATCTCATTCTAGCCATGGCCCTTCATCTTGGTAGTGACGTTACCAAAGATGCGTTGAAGTGGCAGTTTCGTCGTTTCAAGGCAGGAGCCCGAAACCTCCAGAAGGCTCTGGCCACCGGCCGCGATCCCAAGAACACCCCATGCGATTGTGATCCAAATGGGAAGCCGGCTGCGAAGCGCAAGATCCAAGACAACCCTCCTGAAGGCTCAGATGATTCTTATACAACTTGTTTGTTTCCTTTGTCGCTTTGCTTTAGTCGATGGACCACAGCACAGCACAGCACAGCACTGCTAAGCAAGCCTGATCATCTCTTGAAATTCCATCTCGAGATCAGCCGGTATCTCGACGACGGTAGCACGCGCTCTGCTCTGGAACATTGGTTTCGGCCGATCAAGGAAGCAGAGGCCATGCGCTCCAAGCGAGCTGGTGGATGTACACAGCTTCCCTCTGATGCTTCTCTTCCCTATTATCTCTGCGCCACAGACCGCTCAGTACAGCAGGTTTGATAATATTCCCGATGGTCATGGGATTAATGGTTCTACAGATATCGCCCTGCGCTTGGCTGATGGCACCACTACTTTTGCGTTGCAGCACGTCTTCCGACCGATAAAGAAGGAGGCCGCTGCGATGAATGCTGGTAGCCAGCTCTTCACCCCCAACAGCCTGCTTGAACTCCCTCTCGTCACACCATCTCATACCGTGTTTCCTTCCGTCTTCCCTGTCATCAACCGCTACTTCTCTGAAAGATTTCACGCTAACGACTTCTACAGCTATTGCCCGTCAATCTGGCGATAGCGTCACAGGTAAAGATGTCTCCACCTACTTTAAGCGCGTGAAGCATCGAAATTGGCAGCGGACGACTAACGATGTTATTTCAGATGGTGGCTCAGCTAAGAAGGCTGTGAAGATGACTCCCACCAAGGAAAGTTCCTCATTTCGCCTCTCTTTCTTTTTCCATGCTCTCTTTTCAGCGTCTTGGACTTCGTGGACATGCGCTAACATCAAGCAGAAGGTGAAGAAGGAGTTTCCGGCTGACGGTGGCGAAGACGATGAGAGCATGGCCGGGACCCCTTCCAAGAATAAGACCCCTTTGAACAAGGTCAAGGGAGGTCGAGTCACCAAGACTACACCCAAGCGCAGCGCTGCGGTCAAGGTCGAAAACTACAATGAGGAATCGGATGATGACATGCACGCTGGTCTGATTCCCGCTGATGTAAGCACTTCCCCAAAACAAAACAAAACCCAACCCTCGCAGATCCCCCAATAACTCTTCTCAACGAGAACAAGAGACAGATAGCAAGCTTACCTTCACCCAGGGTCACGGCTATAGCAGCCTCCGCTCCACCGGCCCCAACCGCAAGAGCTACGCTGTTCGCGGTCACGGCACCAACGACGGCTTCGACGAGGACGAAGAGCAAGAGTTCCACGACTACGACAACGAGGATGTTTAAGCGTGTACCAGCCAGCGATTTCGGCCGGCATGCTCGATTTCATCTCTGTCTGCGAGCTTCACTTGAGGTAGTTGAGAAGTCATCCCAGACAACCCGTCTCTGGACGAAAAGATCCGCCCCGCCACTTCGCAACTCTACGCGATCACTTCCTCTCGGCTCGGTATGCTTCGATGTGCAAAGCATAGATTTCCGATCATTCATTGGCTGTTTACTTTCTTTGTTTCTTTCTTCTTTCGATTTCTCGTCAGCACTGCGCGCACCAAAATACCGATGGTGGAGTTCCAGTCCCAATAATGGACAACCGCAAATGAATTCTCTGTGTCTCGACTCCGAAGACTTTCCAGCAGCTTGTTTGCCACAATCGTTTGTTCTCCGGCTCCGGCTTCTTTTTCGTGCTGTCCATCTCACCTTTCTACCTCGTCCGAGACGGGCTGAATGATTGATTGCATTGGTGGGGATTGGCCTCTACTAGGATTCATCCCCGGCTCCTCTCATGGAGGGGGATCATTGCTGGACAGCTGATGTCGGGGTTTTATTCTCATTTTCCACATACGATTCGATACGACGCGCTTTTCCTTTATCCACGCACATCAGACGAGGCACGCCACACGATCGGGATATCCCTCTCGGTACTTCTCCGACTGGGCTTAGATGCTTGTGACGAGGAGCTGGGGCGTCTGTCTGGTCTGGATCGGGTGCGTACGATTCGGGGATTTGTTTCTTTCTTTGAGGTCGAGGATGGATAGAGGAGGCGCGTTTCGCCTACTACGAATTCACCAGGATGAATACATTCTTTTCCGTGATATGAATCCGGCCTTAACCCATGCTCCGAGACGTGAGTGTGAGCCACAAAATAACATAGGTGACCCAAGTGCCCTAGAAACCTTGACATGAACCAATCCCGCGTTTGCTCCACCAACCGTCCGCATCTCTTACGCGGAGCAAAAAGCAACAGGTACAGGCTACAAGCGACGAGCGACGAGCCTGAAAGAAGCAAAGCACCTATTGCCTTGCCTGTAAGATCGATACCCACGCGTAACAAGTTGACAACCGCACCCCTCCCACCCAGCACAGCACAGCACCCATCCAGGTTTCCGACTCTCCGGCCTCCATTCTCCAAACTCCGATCTCCAACCTCCAAGATCGAAGAGTGCCACATCATCCATTACATCCTATATCCTACATCCTACATCCCATGTCTCGCAAACACAGTCCACCACCCGCTCGGCAGCTTCAGCTCCCAAGCCCCACTCCGCCTTGCTCCCGCCAGGTCGTCACGTCGTTACGGTCAAGGTGCCCTCGCTGCCGCCGGCTTCCGGTCTGGACTCTGTAGAGCAGGTGGAATATGCGAGTGGTACGCAGGTTGGAGGGGAGGGGGGGGGGGGTGGCATTGCTGCGCTTTTCTCACGGGTCGATGTTTGATAGGAGCATTCGCTTATAAGCGGAGATGGCGAGAGAGGGTTGCGTGCTTTTGATCGCTCGCTGTCGCTCTGCTTGGTATGGTAGGAAAGATGGTATTTTATATTTACATCTGAGCAGACCCACCACGAATGCCGTGAGCGCCGACTCCATTTTCCTTATCCGTTACAAATCCAACTCCTCGTATGCCCGTCCTATAAACTGCTCGAGCCCATCGCCCCGCGCCGATCAACTATCCAGCCCTCCCCGTAGAGCCACTCTCCATCCCGACGGGCGGCCCACCCTAGGCGACAAATTATCTTCTCATCCGAGTAACAACTCCCACAGGCCCTCTTTTTCCACATACCCATGATGGATAACATTCACCAGCCATACGTCAGCCGCCACTTCATCGATGCACTTCTTCGATGCACTCCTTGGTGGATAGACCCGCCCCCACTCGCCCCAGATCCCAAATGCCTCCTCAGCCCAAGCGCGGAAACTCACCTCTTCGATGATGGTCGGCGTGATGATTTCCTTGCCGGGGAAGGCGCCCCACGTCACGGCGTTCGTGCTGCCGCTATTACCCTCTGATGAGTTCGGGGAAGAGGACAGGAATGTGCCCGAGGCATTAGATGCGTACCACGAAACATTAGGCGCGATGGCGGCGGAGGCGAGCTTGGCACGGAGGGATACCCATTCTGAAGATGGGATGAAGATCTCCACGAACGCTTTCTGAAATACGAACCCGTTCTTAGGACCCCAGCCGAAAATGGGGTCGGAGGACGTCACGCCGTTAACTGCGGGCTGGGAAGCGACGCTCCACCAGCCCTTCTGGTTGAGTGTCAGGAGCTGTGATTTGATCGTGTTGCTTTCCTCGTTGAGGCCTTCTTCGCTCCATGGAATGGCGGGTAAAGAGCCCTCTATGTGGCGGATGAAGAGAGAGGTGATATCTGCTGAGGAGAGAGGGTGGTTCCAGAGCTTGAGGGCTTGGGCGACGGACATGTGGAGGCTGACGCCGTAGCCGTCTATTTCGCCGTAAGCAGGCGAGCGGGCGTCTCCCCAGCGGCCGTTCGGGAAATCGTCCCACGTTGCTTCGCGGCCGAGACTACCTTCGCCTTCGGAGATGGCGAGCGTGTTCGCGCGAGTGTTGACAGGCTCGGCGGGGATGGCGGCTTCCAAAGCCGTGGTTTCGCGGTCGGGGTTGGAGGTCTTGGGGCCGCTTATTATAACGCGATTATGAGGATCGGAACCTATAGAGCTGTGGCGGCGGGAGGGCCGTGTATGAGAGGAGCCGTTTAGCTGCACAGATTCCAGGGGCGATGGGACATCCAGAATCGCAGACTCGGAGGCCAGTGGCAGCGAGGGAATGAGATGCGTCCGCTCCAGAATGAACGCGACGGCTTTCTCCAGATTGAGAGTATAGAAATGGAACCCTCTCGGTCCAGGCGCGGCTTTCTTCTGGATATGCGCGACAATCTCGCTCACCACATCTACTCCGACCTTCTTGACCATCTCATCATCGCCCTTGACCTCGTCCAGCCTGGAGATGACGTTGGCCGGCATCCTCGCATGGCTCAGCTTTGCAGTCCGCTTGATCATCTGATAGCTCTGTATGGGCATCATGCCAGGGATAATCGGCATATCCGTGAAGACGCCACTCTCGTGCTCCCTCAGACGCTTTTCGAACCCATCATACGCATCCACATCGAAAAACAACTGCGTCATGATGAAGTCCGCCCCCGCCGCAACCTTGCCCACCAGGTACGGCAAGTCGTGCTCTAAGCTCTGGCCGTTGGGATCACTCTCATCCGCATGGCCCTCCGGATATGCCGCCACGCCAATGCAAAAGTAGCCGCCGTACTGCTTGCGGATGTACCGCACCAGGTCTTCGGCCCACTCAAACTCCTCCTCCATGGCCTGCGCACTCTGACCGTTCTCATCTGGCTCCCGATATTCCTCGCTGCGCGGCGGATCGCCCCTCAGAGCCAGGATATTCCGAATCCCTAGTGCCTTCGCATCTTCCAAAGCCTGGTCAACCAAGGCCCGGCTCATGTTCGTGCAGGTCAGATGGAGGCAGGTGGTGAGGCCGAGCTCGCGTTGGCACAGCTCCGCGAGCTCGAGAGACTTGGTAGCTGTGGAGCCGCCGGCGCCCCAGGTGACTGTTACGAAGAGAGGGCGAAGGGCGCGCGACATGCGGTCGAGCCGAGCGCGCAAGTTCGAGGAGCCCATTGTTGTCTTGGGCGGGAAGAACTCAAGGGAGAAGTAGGAGGAGCCCGGGGGCAGGGCAGCGATTTTGTCGGTGATTTTCTCCATTGTCGGAGAACGGCGGGGAGGAGGTTGCGTTTACTGTGAAGAGTGGGAGCGGTACAGAGGAGGGAGGATGAGGAGAAGAGAGGAGTGGCGAGGCTGCAGTGGTGACGGGTCGGATTTTTGCTAGGCGAGGCTGACTTTTCAAGCCTCGTTGACGTCGGATATAAAGTGAATGTATAGAGATAGGCAAATAATCAACACTCACGAGCGCGGTGTCGCGGATGCCAAGTAAGTGTAAGGTACAACTCGCTTTTTGGTCGGAGTGTGAAGATGGCAGATGGTCAGTCGCCAATTCTCTCAATTCAAGTTAATGCTAGTCTCCACATTCAATCATTATTCATTCCAGTATCTACCTCGATTCGAAATGCGAGTAAACAATCGCTTCAGCAGGCGTGCATCATGCCCAAATTAACTATGTCTCCGGCGTAATCCTCCGCATCTACATGACTCTCGTGAATATCTTCTAACTCCTTCTTATCCTTAATTGACCAGAATGCCTTGATGCCCGCAGCAAACCTCTTGCTGCTCGTATCCAGTTCCTCCTCCGCGACAGCCGCGAAGCAGAGTCTGAAATATTTCCATCCCTCCTCGGTTCTGATCTTCTCCGTAGGGCTGAACATGGAGCCTACAGAGGCCAAACACAAATACGGAGGTTTGGTTAAGAAAATCCACAAGGCTTTTGACAACTCAGGGCCGGGGAGAACATCTGCTAATGGGTGGTTCTCGAAGTGCAACTGCACCCAGACGAACATGCCGCCGCGAGGCCAGCTGAATGAGTACATCTCCGTCTTAGAAACGACAGCCCAGTCAGCATCCGCAGCTCGTAAGAACTTTTTCTGCTCCAGCAGGAAGCGATTCTCTTCCAGGTGCCCACACATCCTGTTCATGCGGTGTTCATAGACACCGCGGAGACCAGCGAGCCAGCGCACCCAGCCGTCGCATTGCCAACCCGCGAAAGAGAGCTGGTCTTTCGGTGACTTCCTTTTAAATTCAGCCATTGCTGGTTGGCTGGCGCCAAGAACTAGCTCGGAGAGCAGAGATTGTACAAATCCGGAAGGTTGTTGCGTCGAGCATTCTGTAATGCGGAGGATACGCTCGATTATAGCTGGCTGGCTGGTGATCCATCCTACACGGCACCCAGGAGCGACTGTCTTGGAGAATGTGTCAAGTCGCACAACGCGGCCGTCAGTGTCGACGCTGAGGTATGACGGCACGAGACTGTCGAGGAAAGGGTAGCCGGACTTTCTGGCAGGCTGGTGCACTGGTTCGACTGGAACGGGCAGGTTTCGCGCTTCTGCTTCATGTAATGCTGCAGTTGGGTATTGCAAGTACCTTCTCGAAGGTTAGTACGTGGACCGAGAGTAAACAACTCAGGGGTATTCCGCGTGTAACATCAAGATTCGCTTACCAGTAAGGGTCATCCTCAATGATGATAACATCATACTTACTGCAAATAGCATAAACTTCCTTGCGCCGCTGCACAGAAACAGTTTTACCAGTTGGATTCTGACCGATGCTGAAGAGAGCGTTAGCCAGATATCCACTTGTTGCTAGGTTTGTACTCACGAGACAGTATAGAGCAGGTGAGGTCTTAACCCTTTCGCCGGATCCCAGTTCTCCAAGACGTCCTCCAAGCCCCCGGGCCCTGAAGGCGCCAACCCCACCCCATCCATCGCCACAGGCACAACCTGCACGCCCCTCGGCTCCACGGCCTGCACAGCAGTTAGATACGCAAAATGTTCACACAACAGCCCGGGTCTCTCGCGGATCCGGTCACGGCCCGCACTCCAGACATTCGTGAAAGCCTCCACTGTCTTGGCCATGCCGTCCGTGTTGCCCACCGTGAGGTTGATCTCTGGCCCACCCGCATATGGGGTATTGGGATGCAAGACCTCGCGCGAAAATTGGCGCAGGAAAGAGAATAGAGGTGGGTAGCCCTGCGCGGTGCCGTATTGCAGCGCAGATGTGAGGTCGATCTTCTGTAGGAGGTCTGCGGCGGCTGATGTGTGCGGCACGGTGATGTGTGTTGAGGCCATGGCATCGTGGCCCTTGGTGAGGCGTGTCAATTGGAGCTGCTCACTGGGATCGTTGGGGTCGTTCGGGGTAGGCGTCCAGCGTTCGGGCTTTGCGGTTTGAGCCTCGAGCGTGTCGAAAGGGAATAAGGAGGCGTGTGGAAGGCCTGGACTTCTGTCAGCATTGCACAATCATCTGCAGTGGTGGAGAGGCAGGTTAGGGTTTCGAATGCACCGCAGCTCTGACAGCAACGAGAGTTGCCACTTACCGCCGGCCAAATTTGCAATCCCAGGTATTTGAAAATACTGATAGAACTTCTTGATGCTGCTGTCCTTGCGCGCAACCGTAACTCTGGAGAAGTGATGGCTGAGATCCAAGGGAGGCTTTGAAGGGCTATTTAGGCGTGCAGCCTCCTTCGAGAGATGTTGCAAGTCGGCCATCTTGTGAGAGGAGTAAAGCGGCCTCTCCAAGTCGATATCCAACAGTCGATAAACCAGAACCAGAACCAGATCTTGACCCGGATAGAGAATGGCCACGTCTGGCAATCGAAGAAGAGATGAGAGGAATATGAAAGAAGAGAAGGTAAGAAAGAGGGAAGGACAAGATGTCGACCTAGCCTGAATCCCCTCCGATGCGGTCGAGGTCGAGTTACCTGATAAGGCCAAGATAGCTGGCACGCATCGAGGTACCTACAGATGCTCCTCGGACTTAATGCCAGGCAATATTATGAGGTTAAGTCCGACTGCACTGGAGGTTATCCGCCTCTCTCTGCCGAAACCTGAGGAATTCTGACCAAGCACCACACAGCTCACCATTGTTGGCCGGCGCAGGAGTCGGGACGTGCAGCATCGTGGCTATTCGCAGACTCCACCACCGAGGCTTCGAGACATCATCGTGGTTTTCTGGAGCGCGGGTTGCGGGTGAGTCCATGAGAGGAAGCGCAAGACGAAGATGTCCGGTCGGGAATCTCGCAACGGTGGTGCGTCGGAGCAGCATGAAAAAGAAGCGCTGGAGACGCACGTGCCGGGGAATACACTGCGGCGGGTACAACGAAGCACGACATTGTGCGTGACGCGAGACACCATTTACTCACGTGAGCGTTTTCGAAGGGAAAGACTGGACGAGCTAAGGGAGCTGCCCCTTTCTTTCTCGCTAAGGGTAGTCAGCGAGATTCCGGACCATGGTAGCGGCTCCCTTGGCTATTCTCTCCCCATGCTTGTATGCTCATATAAAGAAGTCTCGAGGCGAGTCCTGCTAAATGCCATCCCTTCGATTCCCCATCCCCATCCCCATCCCCGTCCCCGTCCCCAGTCCAGACTCAAAGATCTCACCCAAAGCCTCCCAGCGCCTGGCCTCGTCACCGGCACCGGCTCTAGCGACCCCCTTCAATCCACTAGCGACGAATCTCGCAAGCCTGTCGAAGTCAGCCTTCATCTGCCTGAGTTTCTCCACATACGACTCCTCCTTTTGGTCACCTGCGGCCGAAGACAAGATACTCAGGTCGACGTCTACATCCTCGTCCTCGTCCGCGCTCGAGCAGGTATTTTTGCTGGCCGATTTAGGTACCCGCATGAGTTGCTTCGTCTGCCGTCTCGGTGTCTGCAGTCCCAGACTGGCCAAAGAGAGATCCATCATCTCTTGTTGCTGCTCGAGGGCCACTCGATCAGCAACCGCGTTGGCTGATTGCGCATCCTCGAGCTTGATGCCAAGGTCGAGAATCTTCAAAATTGTTTTGTGGATGAGCTCTAACTTGCTGCCGAGAAGTGCCTGGTCAAGAACGTTTTTGACATATCGAGAGTGAACTGATATCATAGCATCGACGTCTTCGGCTTCTTTGAGCTCTGCTCGCATTCTCTGCGATGAGGGTTCCAGGACGAGTGATGTGAGGTAGTAGTATAAACTCTGGGTGAACCAAATGAGCGCAGTTCTTAGCGAGTAATATAGTGCTCGCTCGTCAGAGCTGCTGTTGGTTGTAAGCCCATCGTTGATCAATCGCTGCCGTGAAAGGATATGGGAGGTCCGTCGAACTTGCAGGAGGAATGTGAAGATTCGTTTATATGATGGGATCGTGGCCGGCGTGAGTATGATTTGAATTGGCCAGGAAAGATGGTATCTAAATTCCACAACAGCGAGGACTTTTACTGTCCTCCGACAGCTCGAGACGTCGCAGTGCTTGCGAGGCATTGCCAAGATTCTCGTCCGCAACCGATCCGGATTTATTGACTGTATGGATCCGAAGGTACTTCGAGAAAGCTCGGTGAGAGTGAATTGATCGTTCCAGGATGTGTTGAGTGTGTCTAGTTTGTCGAAGATAGTGTTGGTGAAGGCCGAAGCCGTTATGCCATCCGCCATGAAGTAGATATGAGATAGGGCATCGAGTGCAGTATGCAGACCGCAAGAGTCAAACAACGTCTTTCGCAGCATAGAAGATGCATGGTGGTGCTTGCTCTGAACCCAAGCGTCAAATGCGACATCAAATATTTCCGGGAAAGTAGCAAGTTGATCTGCGGGGTTGCAAACGGCATCGAAATCCAACACCGGCTCAGAAGCACCTCCAGTAGATCTCATTGAGTCGTATTGGTTGAGATGTTTAAGAACCACGACACTTTTGCCTGTGTTGAAAATCTTGTTGGCAGCGGCCTGGAGAAATCTGGGCGCATGGAGTAAGCCATTTTGCGTTTTCCGGATCTTGAACCGCGATTCCCATAACGATTTCAAGTCCGCGCCTCCAGATATTTCAGATACGAAGAACACATTATCATCTTTGGCCAATTCCCCTTCTTCCATCCAGAGCCGCATTGGCCGGAGGTATATACGAAAACAGTCAAAGAATACGCGGCCCATAAATGCGTACATGTCATCATCTCCACCCATCTGGGATGTACAAGCTTCGTCGTACAGAAGTTCCAGATATCGGAATGCGTGTGCGTATGGCTCGGCCTCAAGTTTTCTAGTGATCTCAGAAAGTCGAACTAGGGGAAGGATATGAGTAGCTAGCTCTGCTTGGACAGCCAGTAGACTAATAATAATGTCTTCTGTGGGCGATACCAGCCGCTGTTGAATCCCAGATAAACGGGCTTCAAAGTCGATGATTCGACGAAGCAAAGCACTTTGGAAACCCTGAATTAAAGGGTTAGGCTGAGGAATCTTGACCCACGATCTTATACGGTTAAGAGACGAGCCATTATCGGCAAATGATTTGGCAAGCTTCAAGAACGCATCTGCAGATGCATGCTTCAGAGAGTATCCCTTGGACGGTCGGATGGTTGTTGGATCATCCACATCGCTCTCGAATAAAGATGTCGGAAGTCCCCCGAGCATAAACAGCACTTCCCGGATAGCTTGAAGCTCAGTGATTGGTTTCTTCACTGTTTCCAGCGGCACTCCGTATGCATTGGGCGTCTTCTGCCAGAACTGTTGATCACGGAGAGCGCTCAATTCATGAATACTGGCCGTGTCAACTGCGTACTCCGGCCGTGAGGTGTACTTGTCGTATACACTTGATCTTGTAGTGTCCTCCGTGGTTCTAGATAGATCTGACCGAGAGTCTTCGAAACCATCCTCGCCATCCGATTCTTCTGCGCCAAAGTCAACATTTTGCCAGACACTCCTTTCTCTTAACAGCGGATCCTCCGCAACAAGATCCTGCCACTTCAAGGCGAGCCTTGTGTCCTGTTCTAAATCCTTGAGCCTGTCGAGATCCTTCAGTTTTGATTTTGATACAGGTTGGTCTGACAGCTCAAGGA
Source organism: Diplocarpon mali (assembly GCA_024741835.1). Lineage (NCBI taxonomy): Eukaryota > Fungi > Ascomycota > Leotiomycetes > Helotiales > Drepanopezizaceae > Diplocarpon > Diplocarpon mali. The sequence continues at coordinate 13,034 of JAENRP010000101.1, read as the reverse complement.
GCAACTGCAATATATCTGGCGTCCATTTCACATCCAAAGCTGCTATTCTGTCTAGACGTTCCCTTAGTGCATCTGCCAATGAATCTTCATTGTATACTCGGAACTTTTCTTCCAGACCGCCGAGTTGTCTGGTGACATCGAACTGGTTTGTGCGGGGGTGATTTTGTAGCCGCAAAGCTCGGAGCGCACTTTCTCGATGTGCGCTATATCTTGAAGGATCCGTCTGTCGCACGTCAGCGAAGGTCGAGGAGAACGGCTATTATGACTACGAATGGAAGTCCCTGAACAGAGAACAATTACCTCTGCTGATATGGATGTGATTAACGTTACAAGCTCATCTGTCAACGCTCCAAGCTCTAGAACATGCGCCATGGCGAAACCGTAATCCCAGATTGATTGACATTTGCTTGTCCAAGAAACTGAACGCGCTGGGACTGCCAGGGAGACGCGCCTGATTATGTAAGCGATAGCTTAATCAAAACCCGTAGCAAGATACACAAGGGCAACTCTCATACGCATCCAGCCTCTGTCGACGGAGGTTGTTGATAAAAATCCTCACAAAATGACGATAGCGAGACCCGTCCGAGTGCTGGGCTTGGTATTTCTAGGCTTATTAGTCTTTTTCATGTACCAGATCTCCGGTTCGGCGAAGTATCCCCAGGGGCCTGGGGATACACTGGAGAATATAGAAAGAGACCCTCTCCTGGATCGTATGCGCTCAACTGCCCTATCGCTGGTTGAGCAGTGCTCACATGTACTTTAGTCACTGGAGAACCTGAAGGAGTGTTATGGAGAGCAAAAGAGGGATACGGGCCGGGCGCCGAGGGCACGAATCGAATAAACGCGACCCTGCTTTCGCTGGTGCGCAATGAGGAAGTCGAGGGGATTGTACAAGCTATGCGAGATCTCGAGCGGACGTGGAACTCTAAATTCAACTATCCATGGACGTTTTTCAACGATGTACCATTCACGGCAGAGTTCAAGGAGCGCACGTCAGCAGAGACAAAAGCTGAATGTAGATATGGTAGGGCTACAAAAAGTTTGCTAAGCGGCATTGCTAATTCTGCCTGCAGAGGTTATTCCCAAAGAACATTGGGATGTGCCTTCTTGGATCGATGAGGAGTTGTTCCAGGAGTCGGCCAGGATACTGAAGGAGAACGACATCCAGTACGCCGCCATGAAGTCGTACCACCAGATGTGCCGTTGGAACAGCGGGCTTTTCTACAAACATCCAGCTCTGGCGAACACACAATTCTACTGGCGAGTGGAACCAAAAGTCCACTTCTTCTGCGACGTGGATTACGATGTGTTCAGATACATGGCCGACCACAACAAGACGTACGGATTCACGATCAACCTATACGACGCGCCAGAATCTATTCCGACGCTGTGGCCCGAGACGACCAAGTTTGTCGCTGCGCACCCGGAATACCTCCATGACAAGAACGCGATGGCATGGCTAACAGATAGCTCCAGAAGGCCCGAGCACAACACTAAGGCAAACGGATATTCGACGTGCCATTTCTGGTCGAATTTCGAGATCGCCGATATGAGTTTTTGGCGGAGCCAGGCGTATGAGGATTATTTCAACCACTTAGACCGTGCGGGTGGGTTCTTCTACGAGAGATGGGGGGATGCCCCTGTCCACAGTATTGCGCTAGGATTGTTTGAGGATACAAGCAAGATCCATTGGTAGGCTCCCTGCGGAACGAGTTCGGCATTCGGATACTAATGTCCTCTAGGTTCCGTGACATTGGCTACCAACACATTCCCTATTTCAACTGCCCCAATTCGCCCAAATGCAGTGGCTGCGTCACAGGCCGCTTCACGGACGGCGAGTCTTGGCTGATGAAAGAAGACTGTAGATCGAACTGGTTCAAGTACGTCGGACTGGGATAAGCAAGAGGGCGCACGGTCTCGAATGAGTAGTTGGTTGGCTGTATTGACATTTGTCGGTACGACTATGGAGTACATTGGCAAGGCGTTCCGGCCCGGGGATATCTCTTCTTCGTACCACAATTTGGGAGTAGGATCACCAGAGAGGGGCCTTCTTCCCACCTCGTAATGAAGACTTCATTGATGAGCCACGATTCTTCGTTGCCCGCTTCCCCGTGTGCCCGTGTGAATCTGCAGCCGGACGTGGGCATGATGTGGCCTTGCGTGGGACCAGGGACGATGACCTGGGTTTCCCAAAGAAGGCATTATTGCGAATGTCGAGCTGGGAATGTGGGTGAGCGGAAGATCGTGCGAGGCGCTGGGCCAGAAGAAGGCATCGTTGCGAGTCTCGAGCGGAATATGAGCAGTCGTTGGAGGGTGCGTGGAGCGGAACAACAATGGAGCAACAGGATGCGACTGGGGGTCGCGCCCCCGTCTTCCTCTCCACAAAGCCTTGTCCAGGGCGATCATTCGGCCGGCCGGGTCACGATGGAACGTATGGCGACACGCGAGGCTGAGACGTCGGCCCCAGTACTGTTCTTCACGACTAGTACGACGTTCGCATCCGCGTGACCAGCCCGACTACCGGTAGGTATCTCGCAACCACCGTCGCTTTCGGATGCGGGTGCGGCCTGCGCTACGTAACAAGAATGCTCGCCTTCACGGCCTCCTCGCCTTGGGCTCCTAACGCCTGGCGGAAAAAAACGACGAGTCTTTTCCCCCGTTCGCACGATGCTCGCGCCATCTTTTGTCTTGCAGGCTCTGCCACACGTGTCTGGCCTGGGCGACGTGGGTAGCACACAGAAGAGCCAGAGTTCACCGGTATGGATTTCGGTAGGTGGATACCGGCGCGCGGTGGCTGGTGGGAGGGGCTGCTCCTCCAATGCGGGAATCTGCGCGCGAGGCTAGATGTCTAGCCTCGGCCCCTGACGTATGTCGGGGTCTGAGAATGCGATGGGGGCGCGAGCAGAGGCGCAGGTATATTGTTCGGACGTTCCTCTTGCTCGGAGTCCAGCCGTGGTACCGTGTCGCTTGTTATCGTGCGCTACTCTCGGCGGTGCTTGTTTCTTCTGGATCCCCTGTCTTGTTTCCCCGCAACGAATTTGAAGGACAGCTATGAGGGAAACGTGTAGCTAGCCAGCAATCAAGATGGTGGGCAGCTTCGAGCAGAAGATGCAGGACGCTGTCGATTGCGGGTTGATTCCCGGTGCGGTTTTAGTCGCTGGCGACAGAGAAGGTACTCACTCTCGGGCATCTTATGAGCATGTCCTGAGACCTGGCTAACAACCTCTAGATGAATTCCGATATGAGAAAGCGTTTGGGTATCGATCACTCAAGAACCATGATCCAATGCAACTCGATGCTACGATGTGGCTCGCTTCCTGCACGAAACTGGTGACAACAATCGCCACAATGCAATGCGTAGAACGAGGGCTGCTGAACCTGGATGATGACGTCTCAATCATCTTGCCTGAGCTCAAGGATATCCAGATCCTGACTGGCTTTGAAGAGGTAGATGGGAAAGAGAAGCCGATTCTTACGAAGAACACGAAGACCATTACGCTAAGGTATGCATGTCCTGTTCGCCGATTCTGGAAGAAATCTGCTTGACGGTTCTAACAGGCATCTCCTCACCCACTCCTCGGGCCTCTCATACGACTTCTTCAGTAGGTGCTCTTTCGTGATTTACCAGTACGACTGTTAATGCCCACGTGAACAGACCCTGCCTTGATGAAATACCGCAAAATACAAGGAAAGAACCCAGACATGACCGTGAGAGTCGACATGAAAGAAGCATTCACCTTCCCGCTCCTATTCGCCCCCGGAGATTCCTGGGAATACAGCGTGGGGATCGATTGGGCAGGCTGGTTGGTCGAACGCGTGCAGGACGACATCTCTCTCGAAAATTACGTCGAGAAGAACATCTGGGCGCCGTTAGGCGTGGGCAGCTTTGCCTTCTTTCCCAGGCAGAAGCCGGGAGTTCTCAGCAAGTTGACCGAGATGAGTAGGCGGGAAGGAAGCCTGACTCGGTATGGTACGACGGCGAATCCTGACGGCAAGATGGTGCATTCAGATGACACGGTCTGGAATATGGAGGCGCGGGGTTGCGCCGGGGGGGCTGGGGGGTATGGAGCGCCACTGGATTATCAGAAGTTGTTGCACAGTCTCTTGGCCGATGATGAGAAGCTACTCAAGAAGGCGACGGTGGATGAGATGTTCAAGCCGCAGCTCTCGGAGGCTGCCCGAAGGACGCTGAACAATCTCATCAAGATCCCTGAGGTGAGCCAGACGTTCGGGGGGCACCCGCCGGGGACCCGGGTGGATCATGGGCTCGGAGGCCTGATTCTCTTGGACGACGTGGTAGGCCGGAGGAAGGGGACGATGACCTGGGGTGGGTATCCGAATCTGATTTGGTTCGTCGATCGGGCTGGTGGTATGTCGGGTATCTACGGCTCGCAGATGGTGCCTCCCGGGGACCCGAAAACGCTTGAGCTGTTTGAAGCTTGGTCTAAGGAAATTTATCAGAAATGCGGGAGACAGAAGCTATAGCTGAGTAGATTGTTTCTGAGGGAAGTGGCGTGTAACAGACTCGTTTGAGGCTTGGAGGCTTGGGTGAGCTGATTGCGCGAAGCTGGCAAGCCCTACCTGGGCTCGACCAGGACTTATTCCTCTCCACCTTGATTGATCCTATAATAGTAGCAGCCTTTCCCTGGTGTTTTCTCTCGGTATGCATCACATGATCAGTATCCGTACCGACGTGCCCAGCAGCCGTCCCTTGATGGCTCGCCTGTTCTCGACACACAAGACTGCGACCATCCTAACAACGTGAAGGCCCGATAGTCTGGCAGCAGTGCAGATTGGCCTACAGAAGCGCCGCTCCCCCCCCCTCGAGATGTGATCTCCCCAGCGGTGTCCGCGCTCTGCTCGTGGGTTCTGCTTGTTCCGCGGCATCTCGCTGATCTCCGACGTGCACATGTGACCTCTCCTGCTGCGATCGCTCCCACCCTCACGTCTTGTCTTTTCCGTCTCTGCTTGTGCTGCTGATCGTGGCCCTGGGGCCGGCACGTGCCCTGCGCGTGCCAAGCACTCGCTTACCCACCCAGCAACGGTGTTGTGGCCCCGTCGTTCCGAGTAAACAAGCCGCGGTCGCTCGCCGCCGCCCTCCACAGACTGGGGAATGAGGAATGGTCGGGCGTCTGCAACCGCGCGCGTGTGAGGCTCCGTGGACGAGGCAGCCTCCCCCGGGAGGAGATCAGCCGCGCAAACAATGTCTGGCGTCGGCTTCGCCGGCGGATAGGCGAATGCTGCGCTGCCGGAATCAGGGGGTCTCTCGATCTTCCGTGAGGAGCATACCGACCTGCTTCAAGAAAGCCGGGCGAAGTCGTGGGCTGGTTGGAAACGCAGGATCCTGGATCAGCTCGATCCGGAAGGCTCGACGGGTTCACGACTGAAGCTGCCGTTCCCCCGCCGCGGGAGCTTCGCCAGACGAGTATATCCACCGATGTCTTCTTCCGATACTTGCCTCTGCCTCCCTCAGTGCCGCCTATGCGCCAGTCCTAACATCATATTTATTCTCTGAACCCTACGATCTCCTGGACGGCCTACCTTCTTCTAACCCTGCGATGGCTTCCAGACTCTTACCCCCGGGAGTGGTGGCAGACAACAGACTCGGATCGCTAGTCCGCGCTCCCACGGTCAGGATCGACCGCGAAGGTACCAACCTCTCGCGCGTCGACCCCCTGAGAGCAATGTTCCGGAGCTTGTTCAAGCTCATCCATCCATCGGCCCGTGGCCATGTGGTTGGCTTCCTCGGCGAGTTCCTCGGCACCCTGGTCTTCGTCACCCTCGCATTTGCTGGCGTTGAGACGGCTGGCGCGTCCTCGAACAAAGATCAGGGAGATGGAGTCTCGACTGCGCCGCCAGCCGCGTCTCCGTCGCAGCTCCTGTACGCCGCTCTGTCCGCTGGCTTCGCCCTGGTGGTGACTGCGTGGACATTTTTCCGGATCAGCGGGGGGCTTTTCAACCCCGTGGTACGCATCATCTTCTCTGCCTTCGTTCTGCCGGACTCTGATACCCGTGGCAGATCTCCCTCGGCATGGCTCTCATCGGCGCGATCACGTGGGCGCGGTGTGCGATTCTCTGCGTCGCCCAGACTGCAGCAACCATCATCGCTTCGTACGTCGTCTATGCGCTCTTCAATGGTGGAATGAATGCCGGCACGACTCTCGGCGGTGGAACCAGCCCTGCACAAGGTGTGGTCATTGAAATGCTGCTGACGGCGCAACTGGCGTTTGTCATCTTTATGCTCGCCGCAGAACACCACGCTGCGACTTACCTCGCGCCGGTGGCTATCGGCCTGTCGTTCTTCGTCGCAGAGCTCGTCGGTGTGTCCATGCTTCCGTGCCGTGAAGCCTTTACGCTGACAGAGTGCGAGGGCTATTCTGGACAGGAGCCTCCCTCAATCCGGTTCGCTCGTTGGGGCCATGCATCGTGAACAACTCTTTTCCCAGCTACCATTGGATATACTGGGTTGGTCCCATTGCCGGCGTCATACTCGCCGTCATCATATACAAGCTGGTGAAGTCTCTGGAGTACGAATCTGTGAATTTCGAAGATCATGATATCGACACGATCCCGAGACCCGTCACCAGCCGGAAGCCTTCCTCTACACTCGCCGTGGCGAGTCGCCAGTCGGGATACGAAGCTGTCAGGATGCCTCAGCACAAAGCAAGACCAGAGCCCGGGTCGACATATCCTGCCACGATGAACGCGCCAAGCGAGAAGCCAGCCGCGCCAGCTAGAAGTGCTGCCCCAGGTGGAGGCGCGGAAAAGAAGGACGAGGTCGAGGAGCTCCCGGAATGCTTTGCGGATTGAAACCGGAGATGTGGTTGTGGAAGAAGACTCCCCGTGTACTCTTTTGTCTCGTCTTCGGAGGCCTGCTTCCATGCGGACGTCCCTTTGTTGGCATTGAAGACACGGGGACCGGGAGGATGGCTCGCCACCACGGCCAATCTCAACCCCAACACTGGGCATGCTTCGTCTGATGTGCGGAGAGGATGCGTGGAATGTTAGTTTTGAAATTGAAATGATTGACGCCGGCTTTCTCCACGGTGACGGGACTGCCTTGTGACCGAAAGCCCCGCCAGTAGTGATGCAGAGAGGGGATTCGACCTGTGCGAGAGGTAAACATGGTCTCCTGGCGCGTTGCTTGCTTCCTGGGTCTCCTCCACGTCTCGCCGTGCCAGCCTGCCGGCTCTCTCCACGCCACCAGAGCTGCCACCAGAGCTGCCACCAGAGCTGCCACCAGAGCTGCCACCAGAGACGGCGCGGTCTCCCTCCGTGCAGCAGTGCCTCGACGCTTCGGGGCGCGTCTCCTCTCCCCCAGCGGCCGTGGAGGGCCTCGTGGGGCGACACGCGGTGCCCTCCCTCCCGGGCGAGGACACGCATCCTCCGCACACCGAGGGGCGTGTGTGCTCTCGCCTTGTGGTGGGCTGTCTACGGGTGGGCTGTCTACGTATGGGCTGTCTACGTGTGGGGTAGCGTGGCGTCGGCGTCGGGTATGGCGCGCGATACTACATGCCGCATACTGTATATATATAGACGGGGGCTATGTACACGCCATGCTATGTACACGCCATGCTGTCTACACGCCATGCTATGCTATCTACATACAACCACACGATACACACAGACCGGAGCCTCGACCTGGCGGCCGCGTTGACGGGCTCGCTTAGGGAGGGACATCGTTGTTGACAAGCGAGGAGGGGGGGGGAGGCTGCGGCTCGGCCAAGTGGGTCGCTGGTATGTGTGGCTCGCGGGGTGGTCGCGGGGTTAGCTGGCCGTTGGCGAGGTGTACGTTGTGTTGTTGGCCGGTGGTATGGAAGGGAGTAAGAAGAACCTCTACAGAACATCTGAGAGTGACAATACACCTACACCTATGCACCAGAGACGGGGGGGGGAGAGAGAGATGGGGCCAGCATGTAGATAACAACGCTACGAGCGCCGCAGAAGCTTCGGCTAGACCAAGAATCCTGCTCGGCGGCATGGCCCATCCTCCCTCACAGCACACACCCTGTCGTGAGTCTCATGGGTCCCTCCGTCGTCGCCGCAGACCTGCCAGTTCCAGAGCCGGTAGGCCGCTTCCTGGAGGCCCACCAGGACAGCGTCCCCGCTCGCCACCCCGATCGCCGTCGTCAGCCTGGGAGTACTGCGTGCCGGACCCCATGCCGGCGTTGGCGGACACGACCCCGAGACTGGTCGCGCCAGCGTCCGCGCGCGGGGAAGCCCATTCGCAATCCCAGAGAGGCCTGGCGGCGCGAGGGGGGCAGAGGGCCAACCCGCGCGATTCCCACCGACGCCAGCGCATTGGTCCCGACCCGCGCGAGGCCCGGATCCATGGCGATGGTGGGCGTGTACGTCGTCAACGGGCTCCAGGTCGACAACACAAGAGAGGTGGCCAGGAGGTGTGGCCAGCGAACATTCAGAATGTAGGCAAATGTCATCACCGCCATGGGCCAAGGCTCGGGGCGTGGGCAACGAGGTGCGAGGGGGCTGTTGTGCACAGCAAGGGGTACCGAGGCCCTGGGGAGTCCCGTGGGAAGGGGATCAATCGTGTTTCTCTTGCTACGATCCGGTCAGCTGGATTTTGGGGCACGGCAATCGGCGAATGCTCACCAGAATGTCGTCGTCGTTGGCGCCTCAGTGTCCGGCATGGATATCTCGATCGACTTCGTCGGGCACGCCCCGTCCCCCGTCCCCCGTCCACGCCGTCGTCCGGGAGGCATCGTGATCTGACACCTGATCACCCAGCTCTCCAAGACACACCCCGAGATCTCTCGCGTGGACGGCGAGAATGGCGCGCGCGCCGTACAATTCAGAGGCGGGAGAGCCGTCGACGACGTCGACTGTAGCCTCTTCGGCACTGGCTTTGCGTGGTCCTCGCCTTTCCTACCAGATGTGCGGCTGAGGAGCAGCCTGCGTGCCGGGTCTGTCACTGCATGTGTTGCAGCGCCAGGACCAACGTTGGTTGTTGGAGGAGCGGTGATTCCCCGCCCCCTCTTCTTGCTGCGACAGAAGATATAGGGACTACCGCAAGAAGGAAACCGGTCGCAGCGGGTCTGACCTTGAACGTGGACGAGTGGCAAGCAGTGCAGGACAAGTGGGAGAGCGATAGGAGAGCGTACAGAGGCGACGGCGTGCCATTCACAGCGCTGTACCCAGACCTCGAGCAGTCTTTTAAGACGCTGAGGGAGCGGCCGGGGGAGCCGGCTGCCGAGTTTGAGAGGGAGTTGCTGAGAATCTCTGAGCGAGGGCATTCGAGAATGGACGTGTGGATGAGGGTCAATGAGAGGCGAGATGGTAGAACACATGGATAGCAACGACAGGGACAGGCTTCTGCACGTTCGGAGAAGAGTCTAGCAGACACAGCCTTTCTCCCAGAAACTCCTCAGCAACGCATGAACGGCCCGACAAACAAAATGGTATCGCCGCTGGGAGGGAAAAGCGATCCCGCGAAGCAATGCACCCGCCCTTTTCCCGACCGACGTCCCTGTCTCGGGGCGCCGAAAACACCAGTCCCGACAGATGCCCACACTCTCGACTGGGGAGAGCCAACGGCTACCCAGTCATCGTGAGCCGGCCACCCAAGGCACCGGTTCTCTATCGCCCACCCACCAAGCCTCCCTTGACAAACGGCCCCCCGGCACTCGAGCTAGTAGTCGGTCTCGCATCCCTCCTAAAGACCGTCCCGTTGCGCGGCATCTCGCCCAGACCCGTGTCGGGAGTTGTCGCAATTTCAACGAGTGGAACGCCGTCCACGCCCGCAACCCCATGGCCCCGGTTCTTCTTATCCCATTGCGGCGCTTCCTTGAACTGTGGGGTGAAGTCCAGCAGCGGCTTGGGAACTTTCTGGCTCGGCCGGCGTTGGAGATCGCCGGCCGCTGCTCCGCTGGACGTTTGGGGCCGTCTACCGTCCTTGGCCGATCTCATGGATAGGGTGCGCTGGTACTCGGGGCCCTGGAGCAGCGTGCCCTCGGCGAACGGGCCCGTCGCTCTCGCAGCGTCCTCCCTCTCCTTCTGGACGCGCACCCGCTGGGAGTAGGTGCGGCCCAGCAGGCCCGACGACGCGAACTCGTCTTCGGCTCCAGGGGGCAGTTTGTACGCCACGAGCGGGGGGTACCGTCGACTCTCGGTGTTGGGGGGCAGGGAGATACTGTTGCGCAGATGGAAGGGGATTTGCCGGGGCTTGTTCTCTTCCTCCGAGTCGTATTCCGAGTCATGGGGACGGAAGCGCTCCTTCGTCGTCGGGGGCGTGGAGGAGGCGATTGCGGAGGGGCTCTCGTCGACGGAACGGTTGCCCGAGTGGCGTTGTCGGCCTCGAGTGCTGGGACGTCCCTGGGTCCCGCTGATCTCAAGTTCTCTCTTGCTGTCTTCCTTCTTGCCGACGCCCATCTTGTTCACCAAGTACCAGCTGCGCCAGACCTGGACGGCGGCGTAGAATTTCTCGGATACGGTTGGGTTGTCGGAGCTGAAGAAGTGGACGAAGTTCTCGGTGCTGAGGAACATGACTGTTTTCTGTTGACTTTTGACCGCGAAGCAGTGCTTCCTGGGGGGCCGGATACTCTTGCGTATCTGCTGGGGAGTCGGGTTATAGATATCAAAATCAGATAAATGACAAATGCTTAGGGACTCTTTATCCGTCATCTTGGCTACCGCGTTCTTGGATGTGAACACTTGACCCGACGAAAGCATGTGTATGTATCGCTTGTTCCACTTCCCAGGCTTCTGGGAATGGTACATTAAGACCGTCACATCTCCGGGTGCTTCGCGAGGGACCGAGAAGGCCTCGAGGTCTTTCTCGTAATTCGGCGACTCTGAGTTTACCACGAGAAGGGCGTTCTGTGTATCCCGGTCCCAGGAGTTCATGATGTCTCGAATGTGCTCGTATCGGCGGACCCGACGCTCCAGACCCAGCGGCAGGTACGATTCGAGTAGTATGGCCGTGGACGGGACGATGCTGTGGGGCATGATACTGGCAGAGGCGTAGATGATATCGACTGGTGTGGTTTCAGGAGTAATGGGAAGGTTGAGAGAGGATTGGTTGCACCGAACGAGGACTCTCTACGACCGATTAGCCATGTTGTCCAGCCAAAGGGGCGCGCACCTACTCGCTCTCCGGCGTTCGAGGCGGAGAGTGGCGCATCTGTGCGAGGCACTATGCCACCTCCCCCTTGCTCAATGCCTCTGAGCACGTCATGGTTCCTCGGGCCCTCCTTGCTTCGCGGTAGTTCGTGACTGCGAGTTTGCGTGATCGATTGCGACCCAGAACCGCTCCCCGCGGTCGTCGGGGGGCTTGTCCTCGTCGCTCCTCTTTTCTTGGAAAAGAATGCGAATTTCTCCTTCTTCGGACTGGCGAGTGGTCTTGTAGGCGGAGGAGCAGCATCCAGTTCAGCTTGTAGCCTCTGCAGATCCTTGCGCTTCTGTTCCGCGAGCAGCCTCTCGGTCTCCTCGTCCGCCAGACGCTGCTGCTCTTCCTCCATCTTGAGCTGCTGTCTCAGGCGTGCTTGGTTTGCCTTCTCCTCCTCGACTCTCCGAAGTTGTCTCTCTCGTTCGAGGGCTTTCATCCGCAGCCGCGCCGCCTCTGTCTCCCGGTCCCTCCCGTGAGACCTGCCATCATGGGCCGGACTCTGCTCCATCCCTCTATTCCGCGCCGGCTCCGTGACTCTCCTGGCGACATTCCTCCCCTCCAGAAGGTTGGCCGCCTGCTGCGCTCCGGGGAGGTCTGGAACTGGAGGATGCGAGGACCCAGCGATCTGGGCGGTTCTCGCCGGGACAACTGATCGGCGGTATCGAGCCATGCTTTTCGTGCGGGAGATGTCATTTTTAGGTTTCTGAGGGACAGGCTGTGGTTCAGGCCGTGGCTGCTGGTGTGGCTTTGCAGCCTGGCGCACTGAGCGGTACCTCGAGTATTTGAGCACCGGGGCGGCCTCTTTGTCCTCCGCCATGTTGTCTCGCCACCAGGGCGTGTAGTACTACGAGTATCGCGTTGCTGTCCGGTGGTCCTGTATCTGCAAGGTCGCCGCCGCGGGCAGGATCATGGTAGAGTGAGTAGTAGGGAGGAGGAGGAGGGGGGGGGAGAGGGAGGAGGAGGAGGTGGTGGTGGTGGAGCAGGGAGGGAGGATGAAGGAATCGATGGAACTTGTAACACTTGGTGAGAGGGAGGTCCTGTAGTTTTGTAAAGCTCGGGTCTGTGTTGATTCGTGTTGCCTGGGCCTTCGGATTTGTTGCAATTTCCTGCTGCTCACGCGCAAGCCCGCCCAGGGGTGGCTCGTCCCCCGCAGCAATCTTGCGTAAAATTGACATTACTCGTAGCCTTTCAGCAATGCGGAGAAGAGATGGTGCGCCGGGGACTTCAGGAGGAAGCCAGTCTCGTATTGCCGGTCCCCTGCGAGTATCTTGGGATCTTTTCCCCCGGGCGGTGGTAGGAGTCAAGCACTCGTGCCGGGGGGAGGGGAAGAGAGATGCAGGATCCTCTCCATCGGCGGGATCTCTCGGGTCGATCGATATACTTCGATTGGCGTTGGTGCCATGGGGGCAGGAAAATGCGTGCAATCTGCACCCCTCGCGCAGTCGCCGGGCGACAACCAGAGTCTCGGACGGCCTCAGTACGGGACAGGACTTCGTCGGACGGGATCCCCCTCCAAGTTGGTGACCCTCGCGGCTCATCCCAACTCAAAACATGACAGTTCGAAGGATGTCTCTGTCGTGCCGTCGCTGTCCACACCATCTCGACGCAGCGTAGATCTAGAATGATAGCAATCCGACAGCTGCCAGCAACTCTTCTACACGTGCGTGACGAGGCGTCATTTGAGCTTGGAAGGGATCTATTCGTGTACCTACATATATTCCCACACAATGCATGGAGATGTATGTGTGTATATATATTTTATTATTCTAGCTTGGAAGGGATGTATTTGTATATCTATATGTATTTTTATAGATACATATTGACCCACACATGTGCATATATACCTACACCCATACACATGTTTAAATGTGTGTATATATACTTTTATATATATACAGATACATATATACAT
>JAENRP010000100.1:97972-137382 GCA_024741835.1 Diplocarpon mali | reverse complement strand
CCCTAACCCTAACCCTAACCCTAACCCTAACCCTAACCCTAACCCTAACCCTAACCCTAACCCTAACCCTAACCCTAACCCTAACCCTAACCCTAACCCTAACCCTAACCCTTTATCTAAGGGTTTAAAATTGCTTATATCGCCGTCGGTTCCTATAGAAGATTCGGAGGTTGTATCAATTTCTAATTCGTCTTCTAAAGGGAATAAGGTTTAATCGCATCGATAAAAGCGCTTTAGTCAATTGGCTGCGAATATTCCTTTAATATCGACTCTATTAAGTTCCTAAAAAGAATAGTATCCCTTTTCTTTCTACTCAGATTTAACCTTAAATAGATTAAGCTATCGATAGTTAAGTTTAGTATCTATTAATATATTAATACTTCTTATAATATTATAAACTAAGATAAGATCATCTTTTCGAATAGGGTGCATTTTAAGTACTTTAAAAGCAGCCTATGCTTCCTTAGCTTTTTTTTAATATCGTTTCTTTTATAAAATGATTTCCTCTATATTTATATCTTAAAGCTTAAGTTATTAGTATCTTATTATAAGCAAATCGGAACGGTTTTAAATTTGACTATAATCGAATAATCTCTAAATAGGCTATTAGGATTTAAAAGGGAGCTATGCCTCTTTATTATAGATAAGGAAAAATAGTATAACTCTAGTTGATTTATAGATTATCATTTGATAAGCGAAGAGTATTTTATAAAAGTATTTTATCTAATTCTTAAATCCTCTATAAGTAACTTTAAATAGCCTATTAAGAATATCGCAATATCCTCACTCTACTACTCTATTAGCTTTTGAGTTATATATTAAGATTTGAACCTGCTTAATATTATATTTTCGTAAAAAAGCTTTAACTACTCCTTTATTTTCAAGGCCTTTATTAATAGTTAATCTGCTAAAAAGTCTATAGCAATAGACTATATCTTCTTAAAGGAACTTTGTAATAGATTCAAAGTTAGTAGATCTTAAAGGTCGTCCTTTAGGCTATCTTAATAGGTCTTCTTTTATTAGAATAAAATATATAATCCCATTTTCAATTATTAGTACTTATATAATATTAAGACTAACTTTATAGAAAAGGCCTAATAGCTAGGTTAGAAATAGGAAATTCTCTTTATAATTAGGTTTTCGTTTTAAATAGGGGACGTAACTTTTTATAAAGGCTTTGCAGTTCTTAAAAGAACCCTTTTAAAAGAATTTCCTTAAGAGTTAGTAATAGGTAGACTTAGCTCTTTAATAGCCAGTTTCCTTATAAATATCTTAGATAGCCTTAGCCCTTAGTTTTTTATTATCTAAGCAAAGTTATATAAGGAATGAGTTATTGCTCCTTTTAAATAATCGTCTTCCTTATATTAGATAAATTAGAGCTTTAGCTTTGAATTTCTGAAAATCCTTAAGAGCAACCGTCTTTAATTGTTTAAGCGTAATTAAAAACTTTGCGATTTCTTTAGAGTTACTTAAGTAGTTAAGTAATAAAATTCTCTTATTTGACTCGCGGGCTAGGCTCGCAAGTTAAGTCCCTTTAAGGCAATATATTAATAAATAATTAACTTCGTTTTCTACCTACTTATTAATATCTATTTTATCTTCTTTATTTAAATTAAAGGGGTAGGGCTGAGTTCTTTTTAAAAGGCCGTTAGTAGTAGTATTTTTCGTTTTTAAAATATATTTGACTTTAAAGTCTATTAGTCTTATTTAAGCAATCTATTTTATTAGTAAAGCTCTTAGTAAGTCGCTTGCAGCTTTATTCAATTATTCTACTAGCACTTTAGCATTAGTTTCAAGGATGAAGTAAGTATTATAAAGGTCGCTTCTTATCTTTTTTATTACCTTTAAGGCGCTTTTGCATTCCTATTTAATAGTATTATACTTTATCTCTATTAGATTCTAAAGACTACTTTTAAAGCGAGCTAGATATCTTTTCTATTAGCTATTAGCTTATTAAAGGATAGCACCCTATCTAATTAAGCTTATATTAACTATTAGTATAATTGGCCTAGCGTTAGCTCTATAGTCTATTTTAATCAGATATAGCGCCTTAAGTAACGCTTGCTTTAGTTGTTTTATAGCCTCTATTTAAGGTTCCTCCTATTAAAACTTAGCCCCTTTTTGAAATAAGGAGTAAATAGGTACTGCCTTTTTAGCGAAATCCTTAATTTAAATGCAATAGTATATTATAATGCTAATAAACGCGCGAGCTTCTGCCATATTATCATACTTCTTCCATTTGTCGATTTTAAGTACTTTAGCCCTTTAAGGACTTCGGCTATTGGAATTAGTAATAAAACTAACAATTTCCATTGATAGAAGATAGTATTATAACTTCGGACCGACTATTGCTCTTGCCCTTTCGAATTGTATAAGCACTTAATCTAAGTTCTAAATATATTCTATTATAAATCGCTATATTTTAAGGAGAACTTCTTTATAGTTATAAAATGATCTTAATCCTTTTACTCTTATATTATCTATATAAGGGAGCGCAATATTAGGTATATAATCTACTAGTATCTTATAGATTACTTAGATAAATTAAGCGATTGAATTTATAGCCCTTTAAAGTAATCTTATTATTTGAAGTAGCTTAAAAGGGGTTTGAATTGCTATTATATCTTTCAATTTAATATTAAGAATAAATTGGTTATATCTAAAGAAGAAGTTAATAAGAGAGCTATAGGTTAATCCTACGAATTTATTTAAGAACTTATCCATATTCGGAGGAACGTTAGCGTCTTTAATAATTACTCGGTTCATCTCTACTACTATTATTATTAATCTATAAGTTCCTATCTCCTTCTTAGCAATTAGAAATCATTTATTCCTATAAGGGCTATTATAGAACTTAAGAACACCTTGCTTTAGCCTATCCTTTAATATTTCGATTACCTTTTCTTAAAGAGCTTTAAGGACCTCGAATGTTTTCTCTTATTAAGCTTTATAGGGTATTATCTTAATCTTAATATAAGGCGTAACCTCTTCTTAAATCTAGCTAAGTTCCGTTTAGTCAAAAGCTAAGGTATCCTTTTAATTTGTTAAGGTTTTATAAAGTAGTTCGCATTCTTACTTTATTAAGTCTTCTTTAATTTTCAGTATATCGAAACATTCTTTTATTAGCCGATATCCGATAGGTTTATTAGAAAATCTGCCTATAATAAACTTATCGAATTTGCCACTTGGCTTTAGAGGTCAAAGCTTTTCGTCTTATTTAAATTAATCATCCAATCCTCTAAGCTTTAAGCTATTAAAGACTCCTTAATCTACTAGTTGTACTTTATCGGCCTTGCTTTTATATATAGTTCGAATATTAGCTAATACTATACTTCTCTACTTCTTTTCTTTTTTATTAAATCCTACGAAATAGTCCGAATTTTCTTTTTTAAAAACAAATAAAAGATTTTCTAAATTGTTAATTTAAAGTGCGTAGATAGAAATATTATTAGTAATTTTATTATTTTTCATTCGTAGGTCCGGCCTATAAGTGGTTTTTAGGTTTTTCAAAATGATTAGTAAATTATTGAAATTTATAAAACGAACTCTCTTCTCTACCTTATTTTTCTTTTTTCTTAATTATTAAGCTAATAAAACGCCGATTGTACTATTTTTTAAAATTCTAGATTTGACTCTTAGTTTAGGACTGCAAGTTAAATTACTATTATTTAAAATCGATAAACTTACCTTTCTTTTGCTATAACTCCTTGCTAAGTGCCTTCCTTTACTAGTATTAAGCTTAGCCCTTATACTAGCTAATCGTTTCCTAAAACCTTATTTTAGAATTTAACTATATCTCTTATAATAACTATTTATCCTTTTAAAGATCGATCTATATTCTAAAGACTAGCTTTTATAAGACTATCTTTAAGATAGTTAAATATTAGCTAAGATTTTAAAATAAAGGGCATTCTTAAAAGAATATCATTTGAAGAATTCTCTATTATTAGAAAGTTAGTATAATTAACGATTCCTTTGACCCTAACCTTTATGTTTTTCACCTATCTATTAAAATTGTATTTCGATTTAGAGACAGTCGAATAAATAAGGAGTCGATCGCTAACGATTATCAATTAAGCCATTTCTGCTACTTTTCTAATTATTATATTAACTTCTGAACTATAATTGATTAGAGCCTTTGCTTTAACTAATTCTTCTATAGAGCAAATAATAATAGGGCTTTTTATTGCAATTATTAAATAATTTCAATTGATATTCTAAGATATTAAAGCTATTGCTATAATATTATAATACCTCTAGGTTCCTTTGTCTTTTGCAATCTAAAGTATGGTGCGGTCGGCTGGAGGGCCTTTATTAGGTCGCTTAGGAGGCTTGCTAATATAGATAAAGATGATTTATTATATTATTATCTAGTGTATATATGGTAAGGAGACTTCGGAAAGAAAAGGGAGAGTCTATGACTTAGCAGGAGTCACGTAAAGGGTCTTTAGAATAAGTAGAAACTCCGCCTATTCTATATAATATACCTCTTAGTTGGGCGATGCTCTTAGAATTGCTTAGCTATATAGATAAAATAAAAGAAAGAATGGCAGTTGTAAGGAAAAGAGGCTCCATTTTATATGCTGCCCCTTTAGAGGTCGTTCCTTTTAGAATAAGAAGGGTTGCTATAGGCAATAAGCGCGCTTAGGAATCTTTGCAATTCTACGCTAGTGCTTTATTAGGCTTCTTATAGAGTATTTCTATTATAAAGGTTCTCTTTCCCTTCTTTTAAAAACAACCCTCCTTTGTTATTTAAAAATATCGTCTTTATACTAATAATTTTTAAATATAAAAGGAACTCCTGCTCGTTATAGCCCTAGCTGCCCTTGTAAAGTAAGACCTTTAGAGTCCCTATACCTTGCGTTGTACTAACTTTGCGCTAGATCGCTAGCGCTCCTTTAAGAGCTGCAATCCTGGCGCGATCGTCCTAGCGCTTACTAAGTAATAAGCTGCTACTACTATTACTCCCGCTGCTACTGCTGCTTCTGCCGCTGCCGCCGCTACCTAAGAGCCCCGCCCCTACTGCGCGCCGTATGCCTAAGCTTATAATAGAGTGCGACGACGCGTGCGTGCGTTGTATTATATGCAAAAGTACTAGCAATCTCGATTATTAGTGCTTTAATAGTACCTTTAGTACGCATTACGTTTATTATATAATACTAAGTAATAGCTGCTAGCAAGCTAGCAGACCTCTCCTTGCCTCTTAAGAGGCTATTATATTAGCCTGCGCCTATAGCGCCTTTAAGGAGGAGGTGGCACTACTACTTAATATAGTAAAGGGTGCGCTCTAGAGCTTCTATAGTATATTTATCAAGTCTTATTAAGTTCTAAGCTGATTTTAAAAGATAGGAGCGATCGGACCCTAGTGCTAAAAGGGCCTGCTACTCTTATAAGTAGTAGTATCGCTACCTCTCTTACTCCTAGCATACCGTTCCCGTTCGCTCCTAGGCCTTCTGGCTTAGACCCGTTCGCCCCTATCGCCGCCGCCGCTCCTATCCCCTCTGCTTCTGCTATCGCAGCCGCCGCTATAGTCTCCCTGTTTATCTCCCTAGCCCCTGCCGTCACCGCGCCTATCCTCGCCGCCGCCCTCGCTGCCCTCGCTCCTATTGCCCCTGCCGCACCCCCTGCCTTCGCCCCCGCTATTGCTAGTGTATTTGCCAGCAGGCCTTTGGCCGAGGGAGTGCCGGTAGGCCTCTCTCGGGAGGAGATCTATACGAAGCTCTTAGCTATAGCGTCTCGGCTCCTGGCCTTAGCTAGGAAAATCTAAGAGAGGGTCGCGCCTTGCAATAGCAGCTTAAGAACATTACCTATTTTATATTTTTAAAAAAGGAGAAGCTTTTGCAATACGCTTTATAAGAGAAAACAAATAAACGTAACTATAAGAGAGTAGGAGCTTATAAGTATAAGTCTCCTAGTAATAAGTGACTACTTGCTAATAAGTGCAAATTGCTAAACGATTATTTAAAAGCTCTAGAGGTTTAATAAATAAATAAAGCTCTTAAACTTCTAGCGGTCTAGGTTCTTAATAAGCCTATCTGCATACATCTCCCTAATAGGGAGGTAGATTATTTAAAAGCTTCTTCTCTAGTACTCTTAGCAGATCTATATATTGCTAATTTCGATATATCAAAGGCTTGTCTTAATCTTCTTATTCTCTATAACAATTAGCCGAATTATCTATTAGTTATTATAATATATATTCCATTTAAAGAGGGAGTCTATGCGAATCTCTTTAAAGAGGCGTTTTATAGCTATCATCTCCTTTGTAATAGAAACCATGCTATAGAGTTCTGCTTTAGTAGAAGAGAGCGTGACAGTCGCTTAGCGATTCGCTTTCCAAATAATCGGTCTTTTAAATAGGAAGAAGACGTATCCTTAAGAGGATCTGCGGGTCTCTTAATCATCTTTAAAAGAAGCATTTAAAGACGCGACCAATTGGTATTCCTTAGCCTTAAAGCTATAGGTAATTCCTAAGAAGCGCGTATTATATAAGTATTAAAGCGTCTAATCCGCAGCTAAGAGGTGCTTAGAGCTTGGATTAGTTAGAAAGAAAGATAGTTAAGAGGCTGCGAATGCAATATCCAGGCGTATTATAATCGCTGTATAGAGAATAGAGCCTATTTTTTCTTAATACTCCTTTACCTTTTTTAAGGAAGCTTGCCTTAAGTTTTTAATAAACTCCTTCTTTAGTAGTAGAGTATTAGGCACTCTCCTTATATTAGCTCTAAACTTTTAAGCGATCTTCTTAATATAGGTATTATAAACTAAGGAGATCCTCTTTACCTTCTTATCTTAAATAATCCTTACTTTAAGGAACTAAGAGATATCTCCTATAATAGTAAGCTTATACGCCCTCTTTAGGTCTTTAATTAGACGAGTCGCCCGATCTAGGTTAAAGGCCTTATATAACACTTGAATATCGTCGATATAAAATGCTATAAAGACTATGCGATCCTTTATTATGAAAATATAAGGCTCCTCGCCTAGTAGCTCGAGTTAAAGGCCTTTAAGCATTCCTGCGAAGTTCCTATACTATAGCGCTAAAGAGTCTTTCAACCTATAGAGCGCGCGGTCCAGTTCTACTACTATACTAGGGCGCTTAAAGCCATCTAGTAGGAAGCATATGACTAAAGCACTCCTTAGGTCTTTAAGAGCATTAATAAACGCATTAATAATATCGAACTGCTTTACTTTCATATCAAAGTATATAGTAAGCGCTATTAGTACTTTAAAAGACCTTGCTATAAGCGTAGCTGCGTAGGTTGAGAAAATTAAAGCTTCATTTTAAAGATCCCCTTGCATAATTAGCTGTAATCGGCACTTCAAAAGCTCGCTAGAGCTATTAACCTTATAAGTAAAAACCTATTTCAATAATATCGGCAAGGGCTTTAAGTAATCCCTTTATATAATTCTCTAGTAACTTTAAGATTCTAAATTCCTAATCTTTTAGCGCCCTCCTTCCTTAAATCGTTTGCTAAAAGGGTGCTTCTCTAAGTCCAGCCATCCTTTTAGAAGCTTCGGTAGAGAGCCTTAGTACTATAGGCAGTTAAGAGACTGCGCTTTATCCTTTGCCCGATTATTAACTGCAGCTTTAATAACTATATAAACTATTAAATAGTCCTTCCTATCCTCTCTTATTTATTCGTTTGCTTAAAAGGTTAATATAAACTCCTGCGTATATAGAGAGCAAGGTAAATTAATATTGCTTTAAGAGAGTATATACTCTAGAGTAGTAGCGTATACTTTTGAAATCTCCTATTGCTTAACGCTTAAGCGTCTTGTCCTCTTTTGCTTAGGAAGAGGAAGTTCCTCCTTGCACTTTTCTCTATAAGTCTCCTCTTCTATTTTTATTATTACTAAAGGTTCCTCTAAGAGTCTAGGTAGCTCTATCTCTTAAGCCTATAGTCTCTAAGCTAGTATTACAACTTAAGGTATTATATTATTAAGGCCTACTCCTTTTACTAGGTCGCTTTTTATAAGACTATTAAAGCTTCTCTTAGATCTTAGCAGTAGTGCCTCTAGCCTTCTACTAGAGTTTACTAAGGCCTGCCTTTATAATTAAAGATTCTGTCTTAGAGCCCTTAAGCCATTTCCATTCTTATATAAAATAGCAGCTAAAGATTTGCCGATCGCCCTATAGAACTTATCTTTAGAGACTCCTTTAAAGTCGTCTATAGTTCCTTCTTTAATAGGGCCTCTATAGGGAATTATTACCCTTAAGCTCTAGTTGCCATTTGCCTTTTTAAAGACTAGCGAAGTAGCTTCCAATTCGCTTACTTCTACCTTTAAGTTTTTAAGCGGGTCTTTTAAAGAATTTGGATTTAAGTTAAAGCCTTTTATATTATTAGTTAAAGGCTATAGAGCAGTATTAGTCTATAATATAAGCTCTTCTTATACAGCGGCTTCTTCTATAGCGATTGCATTCGGCCCTACGATAAGCTCCGATTCCTCGAAAATGCCTTCGAACTTAGCATCCTAAGCTCCCTCTCCCTTTCTAATCAATTAAAGGATTATCTTAAGTTCCTAATATAATATAGGGTTTGCGCGCTTAGCTTTTAGACTATAGAAGAGAGACTTATCAAATTTAATATTATAAGTCGTTATTACTCGCTAAAGTATAAGAACCCAGATTCTATAAATATTAAAGGTAATATATCTAATTAAGTAACCTAGGTACCCTTATAATTCAATTTTAAAGGTTCGGCAGTCCCTCCCCGCCTCCCTCTCCTTAATTAAAGGGTATGCGCAAGCACTATATATATAAACGCAACTCTAGTTAGGCTTTAAGCTTGCTATTATCTACTTAATAAGCAGCGGCTTATAGAATTGAAAATACTACTTAAACCAACTATAAAGAGCCTCGCTTAATAAGATCATCTTCTTCTTAGCGAGTAAGGAGATATTATAAAGGTATATAGCAGCCTCTATAACCTTTAGCCAAAGGCTCGCTAAAAGCCTAGCGTAGATTCTCATTTTAATAAAGCGTTTAATCAACTCCCTTCCTACTCGCTCCGTGCCTCTATTAGGTTAGTATATATAAGTAGGAGTAAGCTCTAAATCGATTCCCTCCTCTTTTACCTATCTCTAGTACTCTATAAGAGAGTCTTCTCTTAAAGAGATTACTAAAGTGTTATTATCTTACTTAATTTTGCAAATTAAAAGCCTATATTAGCATTTCACCTATACTTCAAAGGCCTAAAGGACTTCTATAATTACGTCTCTACCCTTTGATCTTAATAGGAATATCTAAAGCATACTACTATACTTATCCTTAATTAAAAGAACCTATAAGCAACTATTATATAAGTTATTTAAAAAGTTAAAAAGATCCTAGGAGATCTTAAAAAAGGGCCTTAAAGATCGGTTCTTAAAAGTAGCATAAGAAATAACTTACTTAGCAGACGCTACTATATATATAGGGCACTTTAGCCTTTATATTCCCCTGATCTTCACTCCCCTAGCGCACTTAACTAGCACTTAAAGAGCCTCTGCGCTTAAGTGGCTAGCGCAAAGGTACTAAGTATACGCGTTATTATCCCGCACCTTAATAGGTGCATAGCTAGACTAGAACCTATTATAAAGTATCGTCTTAGCTATAGGAAATACTATTAAGGTAAAGAAGTTATATTAAAGCATATTTAAAAGATCCAAATAGTTAATAGGCTTATATTTAAAGAAAACGAGATTATAGTAACGCTTTAATTAAGCTCGCTTCATAAAGTCTTTAATGCTCCTAAAGCGCAAAGTAAGGTCTACCCTAGAGTACTAAAAACCCTTATCCGCAAGGAGCCTCTTTAAGATAATATTAGTAGTAAACTCCTCTATAATAGCAATATTGCGCAGCATCATCTTTATAAGAGAGCTATTACGCTATAGAAGAGAGTCCGCTATATATCTATTACCTCTCTTAATAATTAGGAGTCTTAAGGTACCTGCTTTAATATATTACTATAAGTCGCTAGAAGGCTTAAAGGTGCCTGCGATAAGTAAATCCTTTGAATTAATAATATAAGTGGCCGCGCAATTGTTAAGGAGTATACTTAAGGAAAGCAGGTAGCATTCTAGCTTAAAGAGGTAGTAGACGTTAAACGATTCTTCAAAAGCGTTAAAGGCAAAGGGATCTATTATTATAAAGACTAATAAGTTCTCCCTTTTGCCTAAACCATCCTCTCCAAAGGCTAAAGCCTTTCCTTTGAATTTATTAATCGCTATTACCGCAATATCATTCTCCTTAAGCTATACTTAAAGACCCTTGAACTAGTCTTCTGCGTTTAACGCCTTTTATATTCGTAGGACCTCCTCTCGCAAGGGGAGAACCTTTATATTTTCCTTGCGCCTATCTATAGTATATAATAGTTTCCGATAGTCCTAGGGCTTCTAATAGTGATTTTTAAAGCCTCTATAAGAGCACTTGGGCCTAATCTCCCTTTTAAAGCTTATAAAGCGATTTCAGGAGCTGCTCGCTAGAGCCTAGGAAAGGGTTTTAGCATTTAAGAGAGACTCTCGAATAGCAAAAACTGCTAGCCCTTTATTATCGATCGCTCTATTGGATTCAATGCCCGCTAGGGCGCGGCTTAGCTGCATTAGGTTGTGCTTGCATAAGGTTCCTATCTGCTTATTAGTAATAATTTCCTCCTTTAGGTGAATCGCCTAACTCGGATTAATCTTTATTATAACTAAGTTTAAAAAGTCAGTAACTCTTAGTCTCCCTTTGATCTTAAGAAGACTATATTATTCTATTAAGCGGTACGCCTCCTACTACTCCCAGATCTACTGCTAAGTATTAGTTCTCCTAATCTTACCTTAGTATAGTATATCGCGATACTAGAGCCTCGTTTGAGATTAAATAGCCTTATCGGAAGGCGCAATATTACGCTTTAAAATAGATACTAGGCCTTAGAGTAAGAGTTGCTAGTTTACTAAAATGGAATGCAGGTTATTAGTAGTAGTTCCAGTTATAGGAGTATCTTTATTAAGTATTAAGAAGGAGAGCTTCTCAACTTGGATTTATACTTAAGCTATCGCAGAAGCTAGGAGCGTTTTATTAATGGTCTTAAAGACCTATTTTAAAAGTAGTTTATAGTATTTGCATTAGGTCTTCCAAGTCTCCTTACAAATATAGTACTCCTTTATTAGGATTTCATATTCATCCTTAATATCCTTATATAAAGCCTATAAAGGAGGAGCCTTTGACGGGTCTCCTAAGGGAAAGCGGGCGTAAATCTATTCGGATAGAGTCGCTATATACTCTTTATACGACCTTGTATATATTACGTAAAGGTTAGCCGTTTCCAGTTCCTTAAGCTCCTATATAGAGAGAGCTTAAGGCTCGGTCTTTATAATTGACTTAAATAGGAGTCTCAGATTAGTAAAAATGGTAATATTATAAAGCTTAGCGAAGAATATATATTTACTAAACTACTTCACCTAAAAGGCAAAAGTATTAAAGCAAGGCTTGAAGATGCTTAAAGAGTCAGATATATTAAATAGAGTCTAATAAAAAGGTTAAGTATATAAATGAAATTTGCAAATAAGGTTCGATTGGAAAATGGAGATTTATTAATTAAAAATAAAGGTCCTTTAAGTCGTTATAAATACTTAAAAAGTCGGTCAAAAGCTTAAAGGGCCCTTTAGCCGGTTGTATGCAAAGAGAAAGCATATTAAAGTGCTTATAGGGCTTATAACTATAGTGCGGTCAGCTAAAGGGCCTTCATTAGGTCGCTTAAGAGGCTCGCTAATATAGATAAAGATGATTTATTATATTATTATTTAATATATATATAGTAAGAAGACTTCGGAAAGAAAAGGGAGAGTCTATGACTCAGCAGGAGTCACGTAGAGGGTCTTTAGAATAAGTGGAGACTCCGCCCATTCTGCACGACATAAAGGCATTTGATTAAGGCTAGGTGCTTCTTAAAGTTCTTTTGCGTTACAATTTCCATTTCCTTATTATTATTCAAATCTTTAAAGGCAATTGGGATATGCTTTCCTAGCACTTTATCAAAGCGTTTAATTAAACTAAATAGGTCTTTAAATATAAGGTTAATTTGCTAGGCTATAATATTCTTTATAGCTTTCTCTATTATAATTGAACTAGTATATTTATTAATGAATTTTTCCTACTTTAATATCTATCTCTTTTGCTTAAGGTTAAGGGTCTATATAATAACTTTAACTTCTTAATCTTTAAGCTTAAAGCCATCTTTATCTATTATATCTTTAATCAATTTATCTGCTATATTAGCTTTATCCTTATCTACTGCGGTTCTAAATTATTAAGTGTCTTTCAACGTTTAGACTTTATATTAAGATTCCCGAGTTATATGCGTTGATTTCTGGACTTTGGCTAGTTTTATTAATATTAAGGGAGTGGTAGATCTAAAAGGATACTAAGTATTCCAAGGGTTTCTAAATATAAAAGTAGCATTAATATTAGCAGATATATTATTATTAACCTATCCTAAGATAGAGATGCCTTTAACTTCTATAGCTGTTTGATTAGAAGCTAGGTCCTTAAGAACTCCCTTAGGTAGGTTGCTAATTAGACCTATATAAATATAAATTGGAATTTTAGCATTTATATTTATAATATGCTATTATTTAATAAAATTCTCATCCTATTTTATACTATATATTATTATTCAAATAGTCTATAACTATAAGCGATTCTAGTGCTTTTTAATAGGGATAGCTTCTAGCTTAAGATCTCTAATGTAAAGCATCCTATACTTATTAATATATATGACCTTAATATTAATAAAATAAAGGAAAAGAGAGCAATTGTTGCAGTACTTATATAAAGCGCAATTAGGTTCTTTATTATTGCAAAAGTTGCAAGTTAGTCGTCTTCTATTGCCGTTTCCTTAGTACCCTATAGCATTGATATTAGTAGAGTGCTAGTTGGGATCAATTCCTCCTTCTTTAGCTAGCTATTATATTCTTATATTAGCTGGTTATTCCGAATGATAAGAAGTAGGAGTCTAGTAATAGGAACTACTAAGTTGGCTTATAGTAGCTGAGTTTTATCTATTAACAAACTAGGGAATATGCTATTTTTCTTATAAGAGATTATTAATCCTAGTTTCTAAGCTTTAAATTCGGAGTTTTGTAAATTAGGTCTTAAGTTCCTTAATTCTAAGGTTGGATCTTACTCTTAAGTCAGGCCTGCGAGTGAAAGGTATGACTACTAGGTTCTTCTTTGCCTCCTTTATAACTTCTAAAGCTTTCGAGTATTCTTGGACCAGGCTCTTAAGGTCTTTAGTATAAGAAGGAGTAAGGGCTTTTTCCTACTTTATAGTATTAATAGTTCTCTTATTAAAATCTGATTTTAAAGCAAAGGCTGAGAATTCCTTAAATAAGGCAAAGGTTATAGGGTTTTGCTTATTAATCCTAAAATGCTTAATGATCTTATTTTAAAGGCTAGTGGGTAATTTAAGTAAGAAAAGGCGGCCTCTTTCAACTTCGCTAAGTATTTTCTAGCTGATTAAGGTATTTGATATATAAGTAAAAGTCCAATAGTAGTTCTTGAGTTCCTTAGGAGTATAAGTGATTAGAATAAATTCCTTTAAGAAAGCTAAAGTATTGCAAATCTGCTATCTATCGAATTCGCAGAATTCAGATTTAAGGGCCTTAATAAGGAGTTCTTATAAACTATAAGTTTTCCATTCGGGAAGGGACTTAATAATATCCTTACTTATATAATTATAGTAGCGAGGAAGTCGAGAAATCATATCCTCTTATATAATATCAAAATCGTAACAAGTTTCCTTATATTATTTAAGGAAATTAGTAATATTAGCGCTTATGAAGTAAGGAGCGCTAAGGGAACTAAGGAAGGGAAAGTGATTAATAATAGCTTTAAATGCGGCTATTATCATTTTATACTAACCGTTTAGGTTAATAGAATTTATAAAGGGCAAAGGAGAAGCTTTAATATTGCAAGATTGATTGCTAAAAGGAGTACTTTGAAATTCAAAAGGGCTTAAAGAACGTTTAAAATCCGAGTCAATCTTAAAGTGACTAAGACGAGTTTGAAAAGATTTAAATAAAGGGTTAGTAAAAAGTTTAAAATTATTATTATTTTTAGTATTTTCTAATATTAATATTAAAAAAGTAAGTAGTAGTCCTAAGTTATTTAAGGATATCTTTTTATCCTTTTACTTATAGGCTAGGCCTAGGAGTAGAATTCCGAATTCTATTAAAAGTTTAATTTAAGTTTGCTAAGAGATTCTAAGTAGGTATTAAATAGCTAATAAGAGCGTTATAACTAATTATAATAAGATAAGGTTTATTTAATTAAGGACTAATTTCTAAGATAAGGTTTATATTTAAGATTCTTTTTAGCCTTTAAGCTAATTCCTATTAGTCCTTAGAGAAAAGGGGTCTTTAGAGACGATTCTAAGGCAGTTTTTAAAGTTCTATTAAGCTAAGGCGGCTGAATTATCAGATTCGGATTTCTAAAGATTCTAAAGAGGCACTTCCAATTAGAGTTTGCGCTTAATATTACTTAAGTACTTAAAACCACTGCTATTTAAGATTGCTATTATAGGGTTTGCTAAACTTTTTATACTAAGAAGCCGAAAATTCCGAAAATCTCGAAGTTGAGGAAGAAAATAGGGATTTTTAAAGCAGAGCCGAAAAGGGAAAATCTAAGGTTATTAATAGTTGCTAAACGAAAATCGATAGTTCTAAGTAACTAGGCGATTAAGGATAAGGGTTTTAAAGTTGATTAAAATGCTATAAGTATTTCAAAGATGTATTTTTCAAAAGGCCAGTCTCTTATCTATAAACTAAGAGATCGATAAGGTCGTATAAGGACGGAAATCTTAAGAAATCAGTCCTTGCGTAAGTCACTAATATAAAACTAAAGGGAGATAATATAAGAATAGGCCTAAGGGAAGACCTAAAAACAAAAGGAGGAAGCACTATAAGCAGGCTCTCTTAAATAAGATATTAGAAACAAGTCCTAAGTATAGGGTATATTTAATACTATAGCGATATATGCTATCTCTATATATAGAAGATGGCCCTTTTATCCTCCTATTGTCCTGCGCCGATCATATGATATATATCATAAGACCTATCCCTCTTAGGTCTCCACACTCTCTTAATTGCTGTTTATAAAGGCTTTAGGTTAATTAAATTCTAAGAGGAGCGAGCTTTATAGCTGTTTAGCACTTAGAAAGGGGAAATTTGCCTTAGCGATTCATAAGGCAAGGTCAATTGGGTAATATCTATCAAAGGCAAGAGACGACTCTAATTGTCTTAGTAGTATAAGTAGAATAGTTTAAGGCGTTATTTTAAGTACTGGTTTATGATCTCAGTTTGGCTATCGACATTAGGGTTATAGGTTATAGTTAGCTTGACCTTTGTATTTAGTATCTGATAGAGTTCTTTTTAAAAGGCAGAGACGAATTAGGCGCCTCTATCTAATAGAATCGAGTCGGGCATACCGAAATGGCGTATCTAATGAATTAAAAACAACTCTATAAGGCCTTTTGCATCAATTGTCTTATAGTATAAGATCGATACTGCCTTCTTTAACAATCGGTCTATTATTACTAGTGCAAAGTTGTAGCCGAGTTTATTAAGCAGAAGCTTTATAAAATCCATTATTAAGTATTAGTAAGCTCATTTAGGAATTGGCAAGGGTTATAAGAAACCAGGGGTCTTATTATAATAAGCTTTTATTTTCGAATAACGATAATTCTAGATATAAGTGCTAATATTGCTACTAAGGCTTTTCTAGTAGTATTTTCTTCCTACTAGAAGTCTTATTTTCCCGATTCTAGCATATGCAACGCAAGGTTACTTATATATATAACGAATTAGGGCTATCTGCAGTTTAAAAGGTTAGGATAGTATAATAAGTCTACCTTAGAAGAAGAGTTTGCCTTAGCTGAGTTTGTAATTAAGGCTATGGCTCTACGCCTTGTCTCGGAACTTCTATAGCTTAAGGGAGGTCTTATTAGCTTAAATGACCTTATTAATAATATAGTAGTTTGCTATATTGTACTCGACCTTGGACGTCGGGTCGGCAAGTGCCTCTATTAGTGAGATAGGCACAATCGTCACTTATAGGCCGGGCCTAGGAGTGGAATTGCCTTTAGTAGCAAGTACTTCTATAGAGAGCTTGTCGTTAGGTAAGAGCTGCTAGTAGTATAAAGCTTGTTTCCTGGCCTTAAGAGGGGTTAGCTCCTGGTCTCGATATGAGAGTATATTAGCTAGCGTATTTATTATGCCTATTTAGTATATAATAAGGAAGTTGAAGTTAGCGAAGAACTCCGCCTAGCGAGCCTGCTGGGCTATTAAGTCCTTAGTTATTATGAAGTACTTAAGGGCTTTATGATCTATATATACATATATTGTTTTCTAGGCCCTGAGTAGCTCTGCCTTATACTAATAGAATAATCTAAAAATCGCTAAGAGCTCTTTATTATAAATAGGGTAATTCAGCTCAGCGTCATTTATAATCTTTAAGAAGTACTTAATTAGGTAGTAGTTTTCATCTTCCTAAAGTTAAGAGAGTATGCCGGCGACTATTCTATTAAAGGCGTTAGTCTTAAGCCTTATCTACTTTTAAAGGTAATAGTAGCATAAGATCAAGGTCGTTTAAAGGCTTAAGCGCAAAGCTTCTTAAGCTTCCTTATAAGCGTTGTTAAAGTCAAAAGGAACGTTTCCTATAAAAGCTATTAAGGGTCGGCAAATACAACTATAGCCTTTAATAAACCTTTAGTAGAAGTTATAGAACCCTAAGAAGCTTTATATACTGCGTACATTCTTAGCGTATTTCTACTCTTAAATGACTAAAACCTTATTAAGGTCTACCTTAATTCTATAAACTCTAATAATAAACCCTAAGAACCTAGTTTTAGTAATCCTAAACTCGCTTTTCTTAATATCTACTTAAAGGCTATAGCATTAGAGAATTCCTAAGATCTTCTTAATATAAATCTTATAATTAAGGGAGTTTTCTAAGTAGATTAGAATATTATCTAAGTAAGTAGAATAGAAATCGTTAAAGTAGTCTAAAAGAATATTATTAATAAACTGCTAAAAGGTGGCAGGCCCATTTATTAGCTTAAATAGTAAAACCTTATATTTGTAAGTCCTATAACGCATGCAAAAGGTAGTTAGGTCTTCGGCATCAGCTAATATGCAGATATAGTAGAAGGCTTATTATATATCGATTTTTATAAAAATATAAGCTTTCGATATATATGCTATTATCTTATTAATAAGGGGAATCGAGTAGGGGTCTTTCTTCATTAAGGCGTTTAGTTTCTAATAGTCGATATATAAATATAAGGAGCCATTAGCTTTCCTAATAAAGAGGATTAAGGCTACCTAAGGGGAACTCGAAGCTTTGATAAATCCTTTATACAGGTTCTTAAGAATATAGCTCTTGACCTTTAAGAGCTATTTATTAGTAAGGCGATAGAAGGGTTCGATTATTAAGTTATTCTTACCTATTAGCTCGATTTTATAATCTACCCTTAGCCTGGGTTTTAGCAGCTAATCAAAGGCCTAGCGATTAAAGACATTCTTAAACTTAGCGTATTAAGGCGGGAGCTTCTAGTCTATTAGCTTATTATTACTCTTATACTTAGCTTGCAGTACCGAACTAAGGCTAAAGGAGCTAATTTCAGCCTACCTAACCGATTCTCGGCGATTGATTTCTTAGCGATTGATTTCTTAGTCTAGATTGTAAATAAAGCTTACGAATATAAACTCTTTAAGCGCCGGTTCTTAAGTTTATATAGCTCGTCTTACCCTAGTTATAAAGCAATAGTAGAGGGCGCCGATTGCTAAGGCTAAGATTAAGCTGATCTAGCAAGCTGTCTTTGGCAGAGCGTTTCTCTTTATTAAAAGAGGGAGCAGGGAGTCTAGTACTTCTAGTAAGGCCTTCTTTATATAGTTTAGATCTCTTTTTAAGTCTTTAAAGAAACTGCTATCCTTAGGTTTGCAAAAGGCCACTTGCGGGCTAGGATTAGGAGTGAGATTCGAGTTCGCAAATTTCACTTATAGGCTAGGACTAAGAGTAAGATTCGAGTTTGCAGATTTTACTTATAGGCCAGGACCGGGAGTAGGGTTTAAGGCATTATTACTTACTAGCACTAAGAGCTAGACTTAGGCCATTCTCAGGTCTTTGTCCTTAGTATCTATTATAGCTGCTTAATAATCGATATCTTACTAGGCTATTAGGGGTTTTATTAGCTATAAGAGATCGATTAATACGCATTAATCAAAGTAAAGGATAATAGGCATATCCTTAAGCTAAGAGATACTATTTTTCCCCTTTTTATAAGATTATTTAAGGTCATAGTGCTTTAAGAACTTCCTATTAATTAAAATATCAATTACTCTTAAGCTTATAATTAAGAAAGGGAAGTTTATTTATCGCCTATTGATTATAAGGGTAAGTAAGATAGCAAATTGAATAGTTTCTCCCTTAAGGCTATTATAGCTAATAGGGGTAATCGGTTTAAGCAGTTTAATAAACTTTACCTTAAGTCTTTAAAAGAGCTAATAAGCTAAAGATATCTTAATAATACTAAAAATATTAGCTCTACTATTAATATAAGTAACTATTTTAATAAATAATCTATTTTAAGCTAGTTCTATAGGAACTAAGAATTAGCAGCTGCCTATTAATAGGTAGGAATTAAAATCTAAGTCTTTTTATAAATTATAACCTATACTATAGTAGGAGTCTTTACTATAGCTTAGCAGTTTCCTAATAGTAGGTTGTTTTTTATCTTAACTTTAACTATTATAAACTCGCCCTACTTCTTTAGCTTAAGGTAGTTTATTGCATAGTAACTAAGGGCTCTATAGTTATAGTAGAGATCAGACGATAGCTTTAGGCTAGTAGACCTTTCTTAATAGGCCGCTAGCAAGGGGGAATAAGTATAAGAAGCTAAGGAAGTAGCTATAGCTATAGGTCTTTATAATTCCCTTTTCAGTATACTAAGGACGCAGTCCTTCGAAGGGGAGAATGCGATAGTAGAGGCGACTTATTAAGCGTTATAGGCTTCCTCTTATTTAATATTATAAGCCTTGCAGTTTGCAATAGTTAAGAACTTATTTAAAGTAGTATAATTATTATTCATTTTATACTTCTCTACTTAAAGGTCGTTCTTTAAGGTTAAGGAGACCTTTTTATAAATGTTATTAAACTAGTAAGACTAATCGATCTTACTAGTTATAGCAAGGGTAATGAACTTAGATTAGAACTTATTATATAATAATAAACCTATAGTTAGCCTACTGTATTTAAGCTTAGCGGATTAAATATAATTATAATTAAAGAACCTTTAATTTAAAATCCTAAGGATATTAGTAGCGTATATAAACTTATTAGTAAAGATAGGATTTATATATTATAAGATTAGGTTTTAAGCTTTACTTATTATATACTTAAAGT
The DNA here is from genome assembly GCA_024741835.1 of Diplocarpon mali. Classification (NCBI taxonomy): domain Eukaryota; kingdom Fungi; phylum Ascomycota; class Leotiomycetes; order Helotiales; family Drepanopezizaceae; genus Diplocarpon; species Diplocarpon mali. The sequence continues at coordinate 117,956 of JAENRP010000100.1, read as the reverse complement.
AGGTAGTAATCTAATCCTCTCTTAAAGTGAAATTACTTAAGTACTTTTAAATAAATACCTTTATAGCTATCTTCTAAGTGTTATAAGTAATTTCGCCCTAATAGTTATTAAAATAGGTTTAAAGGTACTTAATTCGATAGGAGTTAATAGCTAAAACTAAAGGTCGGATAATTAAAAGGTAATAGTTTAAGAAAGGCAGTAAGTCGGCAGTAAAGGACTAAGTATTCTAAGGGCTAGCACTTAAGGAAGAAGGAGCAGTAGTATTATTTTAAAGAGCAGCAGTTATAATAGCGCTAATAAGGTTCGCGATTTCGGCCTATTAAGCAGCTAAGAAGAGAGGGGCCGATATAGTAAGAGTAGACGTTAGTTCTTCCTTAACTTCAATTGATAGAAGAGGAGTATTTTAAGAATCTACTTATAGTCTAAGCCTAGGAGTAAAATCAGTACTAAGGGAGGTTTCTTCCTAAGTGGGCTTAGGAGAGGGAATATCTCTAGGACTAGGGTTGGCAGTAAGGCCTATAGAACTGGAACTGGTGGCAGTAAGGCCTATAGAATTGGAACTGGTGGTAGTAAGGCCTGTAGAACTGGTGGCAGTAAGGCCTGGTAGTAGAGGTGCAGTTAACCTTTTACTTCTCTTAAGTGGTATAAGATTAGAGGTCATAAGTACTAACTCTCTCTATATTATTTAGTTTAGTCTAAAGGGACTTAATGCTAAATAGTGACCTATTTAAAAGGGAGAAGATTAGTATAAGCGGAGCTATATACGTTCTTAAAGCCTTTTAGTAGAGTATATATTAAGGTATTATAAGTTTATAGATCTTAAAAAAGAAGGTTTTACTTTAGGATCATATCTCTTTACTAATTAGGAGTTATAATAAGGTTGCTTAAGGGTATAGTGCAAATCCAGGGAAGTAGGGTCTAAGGATCTAAAGCTTATTACTCTACTAAAGTTGACCTAGTCTTTAATAGTATAGTATAACCCACTTAAGCTGACTAAGTCTCTATATATATATATAGGTATAGGTCCCTTAGTTTTATACCCGAGTATTTCGAAGGAAGGAGTAAGGAGCTTTAAAGAGGTAAGGAGCTTCGAGGAGTATAAGAAGAGTTGTCGACGAGTATAGGTCGATATATTATAGAGTATTTATAAGGGAGGGAGAGAGTTGAGAAGAGAAAAGTTATTATACTGCTTTAGGCAGCAGCCTATGCTAGCGAAGCGAGGGTATAGTGAATAATTTTTTCGAATTGAAATTAAAGGTGAAATTCCGTTTGCTAAATAGAGGAGGTAAGGGGTCGAAAAAACGAGCTGATCTTATATTCAAAGGTCGTTTTTTCAGCTTTCTTTAAAAACTAGATTAGTAAGATCTAGGCGCTATATATAAGTTGCTTAGGGCAGTTTGTAATAGAAGTTGAGATTAAGAGATCGAGTTGCTTAAGGCAGTTCGAAATAATAATTCTAAAGGGGGTCGATATTAAGCTTCTTAGCAGAAGTTGAATAGATCTTTTCTTATATTACAGCTGGCTCTAGAGCGTATAGTAGGGCAAGAATCGAATGCTGACTATATTACTTTAAGAGGTACGCTATATAATTAAGAAGAAAAGATAAAGAAGAAGAGAGAGTCTTTAGTAGAGCTCCTCTAGAATAAGTACAGGTGCTTCGCTAGCGTGCACGTGATCTAGCCACCTCGCTACCTTAGCGTGCACCTGACTTCGACATATGATATAACCGTTCACGTGATATGCACGTGATGCGGCCGTAACAACAATCGTATAATCAAGCGGTAGAGAACTAATAGAGGTAAGGAGTACTCTCTTATATAGATGCGAATACTTATAGAAAACCTCAGTATAATTTTAGAAGAATCTACTCTATATACGCTAGAATAAGATAGTAGATCGGAATGATCAATTCGTATACTAATAGAAAAGTTGCGAATAGCTGTAATTGACTAAAATATCCCCTCCTTTCTCTAGCCTTACCTCCTTCTTTTAGTAATATATATTATTAATCTTACTGCCTTTAATATTTTAAGCGGCAAGACTTTATATAAGGTCTTTTAGGATAATATCGAGCCTAATAAGCCTTATACTCCCTTAGTTAAGCATCTTCGAGTACTAGGCTATTGCGTCTATATGCTAATCGAAAAAGAAAAGCGAACTTAAAGTAATAAACTCGCTTTAAGAGCAGAGGTAGGTACTCTTATTGGATTTAATAGTAGAAGTATCTATTAAATCTATATACTATTGCAAATAGGTAAAAAGATTATTCGATTATCTTACGTTCGATTTGATAAAGATGGCCTAATTATAAAGCCGTAATTAAGGGGTGATTTTACTCTTAGGCCGGGACCGCGAGTCAATTCTGACTCTTATGATTTCACTCCCAGGCCGGGACTGCGAGTCAATTCTGACTCTTATGATTTCACTCCTAGGCCGGGACCGCGACTTAATTCTGACTCTTACGATTTCACTCCTAGGCTGGGACTGCGAGTCAATTCTTCTGATTTAGGAGAAGCTAATGAAGCTGAGCTTCTAACTTTAAGAAAGAGAGGAAGACCTCCTGGTTTAAAGAATAAGGCTTACCCTTAGCCTTCTAAGAAGAGAGCTACTTGCTTAAATTATACTCTTGGATTTAAAGCTAATAACTCTAATAATAAGGAAGCCTATTTAAGCGCCTTCTATATGGCCTTACTCGACTCTTTATACTTAAATAACCTGAAAATAGTCGAATAAGCCCTCTCTCGCGCTGACACCAACAAATAGCGATCTACGATCAACTCTAAGTACAATTCCCTCGCTTATAAGAATATATAAGTAGTAGTAAAACGCTTAGAACTTTCTAAAGACGATAGAGTACTTAGATCAAGGCTTATCTTTAAAATAAAAAGAGACTAAAATAGGGAAATCTTCTAATAGAAGGTTAGATTCGTTATATAAGGCTATATATAATAATAAGGTTAAGATTACGATTAGATATTTGCTAGAGTTTGCAAATCTACGGTTTAAAAGATCGCAATTGCACTTATAGCACTATACGACTTTAAGCTAGATCAGTTCGATATTAAGATAGCTTTCCCTAATTTAGAAGCTGACTCTAATATCTACATTAAGTTACCTCTTAAATACACTTAAAATAAGGTCGTTCTTTTACCTTAAGACTACTATCTTAAGCTTCTTAAGGCCTTATATAGCTTAAAGCAATCTCTACGACTATAGTAAGAAAAGCTATAATCTAAGCTATAAAAGCTCGATTTTCAACCTCTTAATACTAACAATTGCATATATATTAACTGCGCCTCTTAGATTCTCATTATTACCTACATTAACGACTTCCTTATAGTAGCAAAGAAGGGTAATATATATAATAAGTTCAAAAGAGATCTTTGCAACCTTTTCAAAATCATAAGTAGCGAACTAGCTAACTACTTCTTAAGAGTATATATAGTTAGAGATTAATAAAATAGAACAATCTCACTTTATTAAGACGCCTATATTAATAAGGTTCTTAAACGTTTTTATATAATTAATTATAAAAGCGTACTAACGCCTTTTGCTAATAGCTATAAAGTTCATATAGTCAAATTTGAAGGCTAAGCCATTTTATAGGAAGTGAAGCTATACTAAGAGATTTGTAGTTCTCTATAGTACCTTACGCACTATATGCGTTAGGATATACTATACTATTGCTCTATTCTTAGTAAATTCCTTATTAACCCTTCGCTATAATATATAGTAGCTTTAAAATGAGTTTTATAATACTTGCAAAGAATGCGATTCTTTTATACTACCTTCGAAAGCAAAACAATTGACTTAAAGCTTTAGAAATTGCATAGCTACTGCGATTCTGATTAAGCAGGTAACAAAGGAACTAAAGCCTCTTATTCTAAGGCCGTCTTCTTCCTTAATAATAGCGTAATTACCGCCTCCTTTAAGCGATAGACTATTATCGCTCTCTTATCTATAGAAGTAGAGTATATTACTATATGCAAATTCGTATAAAAAGCCTCTTAAATACGCCAGGTACTTAAGGAAATAGGCTATGCTAGCGATAATGCTACTAAAGTCGAGATGATCTGCGATAACTAAAGAGCCCTTTATCTTACTAAAAACCCCGAATATTACTAGAGAATAAAGCATATCGATATTAAGTTCTATTATATTTGGCAAGAGCTTTAGAAAGGCCATTTAGACCTCTAGTATACAAATACTAAAGATAACGCCGCTAATAGACTTACTAAGAGCTTAAATAGCTTTAACTACGCCGCCTTTATCAAATTGTTAAATATGAAGGTTCTGCACCTCGATTAAGGGGTGATTTTTTTTTACACTTCTATTATAGGGTGATTTTTTTTTTTTTGCACTTCCATCAAGGGGTGATTTTTTTTTACTTACTAAGGGGTGGATTTCCTACTCCAGAGTAGAGCGCGCTAGCGAACTCTACTCTATTTCCCATATCTGCAGGTTGATTTTTCATGCGAAACTGTAGATTATAACAAAAGTTATAACGTTATATATATTGCTAGCGAGTACCTTTAAAGGTCTCCCTAGAGGGGTGTGTTATAGGTATGCCCATTATATATTTGTTATATGATCTGTCATATAATATATCATATATATAATATATCATATGACTTGCCATATGACTTAGTAGCAGCCCTTATTAAATAGCTCGTAGTTAGAGAGCTCTTATGAATCAAGACATCTAATATCGTCGTTTGCACCTCATACTTCTTCGTGCCCTCTTCTAGTTTACTATCAAGTTCACTATTAGAGAACCTCCTTGCTACATTTAAGATACTCCAAGTACAGATGGGTGATTGTGTAAGATTCTACTTTTTTGCATCTCATGATTCTGATAGTGTACCTCCGGTGGCGCATTCTTGACAGCGAAACTTGGATAAAGTCTCTGTATTAGCCAGTTCTCATTCAATTTGATAACTTTTCCACTCTGAGGACTGAATAGAAGGAGTGATTGCGTCAGGGCTAGTATCGAAGGGGGATTTAAATCCAGGGAGGTCTCGGATCGAAGGGGAACTCGAATCGGCGACGGAATCCATGGTGTCGAAGGAATCAAAGGTGGTGTTAAAGGAAGATCCGAATCAAGAGAGTATCGAATCAACAGAGCTGTCGAGCTAACTGTCGTATTGCAACCCCAGGGGTCTCAAAAGAGTGTCAAACATATGCCAGAGAAAGATATAAAATCGAAACAGCTAAGATACACAAGCTGAGAATATATAATAGTCTTCTAGTTGCTTTTTGCATCTTGCTTGAGTTCAAGTTGTAAAACGATTTACCCTTTTGAAATCCGGAATGCAGAAAAACAAACATCTCTCTTAAAACGAAGTATCACCTAGCAGTTATTGCCCAATTATAGGATGCAAGTCAGTCTTGAATGAGTTGCAGGATCTTCACTTCGACAAACTGCAAGATAAAGCCTCGCTGGGACTGGTCGAATTGTTTATGGTTTAGCATCTGAGACAGTCTGAACCTTTGTTACTATTAGAAATATACAAGGTACGGAGATTACCGCACGGAGCGGAGGCTAAGGCTTAGTAAGCCTACGTAAGCCTACCTTATATATATACTACTTCAGCTCTCTAGAACTAGAATCTACACCTTTTGATTCTATCATAGTAGCAATTCCTAGAATCGATTAACTCAATCAATCTCTCCAATCTTAAACCTGCTTCTTAGCAAAACACAACTACACAACACCTTTTTATATACCCCTACACATATACACCTTCTCCCCCTTTTTACCCCTATTTTTTCACCCCTTTTTTTTTCAATAACCCTAACTTAATAAAAATGACTAAGAAGACCACTAAGAATAACGACGCTAAGATCAAGCTTAATTAGTCTAACTACTAGGAATAGGAACCAGCTACTATTCAAAACTTAGCTATAAATGGCTATCTCTAATAGGCCATCGGCCCTATTCCTCCGAAATCTGCCAAATCTAAAGGTAAATAGGAAAAGAAGAACTAAGAGGCTATAGCTACTATAGCTAAAGGCCTTACCCTTAGCCTTAATAGAAAGTATCGCACCCAGATCATAGTCGACAATGCTTATACTCTTTAGAACGCTCTCAAAGTAGGAGAGAGCAAACTTATCGAGAACTCTAAAACTCATATGAACTTAATTAAATAGTTCAATAAGGCCAAGTATATTCCCTACTCTAAGTCGTTCAAAGACTACGTCCTACGACTCAAGAGTATTTAAGCTCTCCTCTAAGGCTATAGCAACCCTCCTAACGATACCCAAATGAAAAAGCAATTGCTTAACAGTCTCCTAACAGTTGGAATATAGAGTTTAATTATAATCAACCTTAAAACCTCTCTTATAACCTTGCAAGAGACAATCGTCGCAATTCAAGAGTACAAAATAACGTATAGACAAGAGCTAAAGGTGGCGCCTATATCTACGCAGATAGCTGCGTTAATCGCTAAGGCCTACCTTATAAGAGGAGGAGGCCGCGGTAAAGACAGCAGCAGAGGCAAAGACAAAGGCAAAGGCAGATATAGAGGCAGAGGTAATAGAGGAAGAGGAGGAATACAATAAGGAGGAATACAAAAGGGAGAAAGAGGAGGGAAATATTATAATTGCGGTAAAACTGGCCATTGGAAAGCAGAGTGCTAGACGAAGAAGAGAGGAGGAGATAAAGCTAGAGCTCAGATGGCTAAAGATAATACAACCTTATCTATCTACTTTTATTCCTTAAAATGTAAAGTTGCCTTAATAATAGAAGCTATCGAGATAGCTCTAAGCTTAAAGGCAGATCAGCCTTCTTAGAAAGTAGACTCTAGCGCTATAAGACACTTCTCTAGTATATAGGACGATTTTATTAAAATTAGGAAGTGGAATAACCTAAAGCAAGTTAGAATAGCAAACAGCGCGCTCTTAGAAGCAATTGGCTATAGAGACTATATTATCAACGATAAACTGACGCTATATAACGTATAGTACATTCCATTATTTGGCAATACTCGACTTATATCGGTCTCAAAGCTCGGCGACGATAATATTACTATGATCTTTAGTAAAGAAGAGGCAAAAGGGTATTGAGGCGACGATATAGTATTTACTATACTATAGCTTAGTGGATTATTCACTTTATCTCGATCGCATACTACTATTGCAACTGAAGCAGATGAAAAGGCTATGAATCTTAGCCCTATACAACCTCTAGAACTAATTAATATAAAGACGACACCTCAAAACTCGAATAAAACGGATTCAGAGCTCCTCCATAAGAGACTAGGCCACCTTAACTATACTAAGCTAAAGAAGCTAATCGACGACAACTATGGCCTAAGTATAGAAGCTCGAATCGCTCTAAAAGGAGAGAGAAACTGCGAAAGCTGCTTAGCAGGCAGAATAAAGGAGCAATTCAATAAGAAAACAGATATAAGAATAGATAAGATCTATAGAAGACTCTACGCCGATATATCAAAAACACTACCGCCATCAATTAAGGAGTATCGCTACTTCCTATTAGTAGTAGATGACGCCTGCAGATGCTATTAGATAAGGCTACTAAAGAATAAAAGCGCCGATAAGATACAGCCAAAAATCAAAGACCTAAAGAAGCAACTAAAGACAGAGAACTCTACTTCAGTAGTATACTAAAGGTCTGATAATAGTATAGGAGAGTTTAAAGGCAGATTCTTACTATAGCTATTAGAAGGAGGTATAACCCCAGAACCTTCACCTGCTTATAAGCACAGTTTAAATAGCGTCGTCGAACGATAGATATACGAAATTACGAAAATAGCTCGCTTTTGCATATACGACGCCAAGATGAACAGCTATATATAGTGCTACGCTATAGAATAGGCCTATAGGCTAAAGAATAGGAGGCCTACAAAGGCTCTACCTTTTAAAGAGCTGAAAGGCCTAACTCCATTAGAGGCGTACTCAGAACGTACTAAAGATCTCTCAAAAATCAGAGTATTTAAATCAAGAGCGTTCCTATTAAACAATAGAGGAAATGGCCCAGGTAAGTTCGAGTCAAGAACTATAATAGGAGCTTGGATACTTGTAGGTATAACAAGCTTAAAGACGTATAAGCTATTAAACGTCGAGACTCTAAAAGAACTAATATCTGCTGATATCAAATTTGACAAATACTCAATGTATAATGTAAGAGAAATACAACTGTAGGAAAGACCTCAGAATAAGAGGCTAGCACATAGTGCTATAAGCTCAATAAGACCTATAAGGCCAGTAGATATTACTAAAAGACCTCTTATACGAGCTATAGAAAGGCCAGTATATAAAACTGAGAGAGTACATAGTACTAAAAGACCTGCAACGTTAGAGTTATTAGAAAACAGGCAAGCTGAAGTAAGAGGTACTATACCTCAAAGGGTGATAGAAAACATCTTTAAAGCGTCTGATCAGCGCGTTTTAAAGCAAATAGAGACTCCTACCTTACGGTATGGCAGGAAGTTAAAGCCAAAACGAGTATTTAGTGAGGTTAATACGCAAGAGAGTGCATTAACCTCTATAGGAAGTCAACCAACTGTTCCTATAAAGGTAATATTAGTATATAATGCGCTAAGTCAGAATCTAAAAGAATAGAGAGAAGTAATACTAAGTGAATTCGAAGCTGTAAAATCAGCAGGAACCTTTAAAATAATATTAGGTAAACCTCCTATTAAGAGAAAGCTAATAAAATCGAGATTAGTTCTGCAAAATAAGATCGTAAATAGAGTATTAGTAAGAAGGAAGGCTCGTATCGTACTAAAAGGCTACGAGCAATAGTATAAGGTAGATTACTTCGATACTTTTGCTAGTATTATTAGGCATACAACTCTACGAGTTCTACTCGCCTTTGCAGCCTTGAGAGACCTAGAAATCGAGCAAATCGATATCGATACAGCCTTCTTAAACGCATACTTAGCTGAAGACGTGTATATGGCACTACTAGACGACGAATGCGACCTATTCTACGAATTATACCCTCAACTTCGAGGAAAACAAGCCTATATTAAGCTTCTAAGGTCATTATACAGCCTAAAACAAGCACCTTAAGAATAGTGGCTACTAGTCAAAGATGAAATAGAGAAGGCTGGCCTACGAAGCGCTAAAGCAGATCTAAATCTGTTTATATAGGAAAATCAAGCTAATAATACAACTGCGTATATATTAGTCTTTATAAATAATATGCTAATTATTAGAAAACAATAAGATTGCGATTACCTTAAAAAGAAGATTCTCAATACTTAGAAAGGAAAAGACCTAGGGCTAATTAGCACCTTTATTAGAATACAAGTTGAATGAGATCGTAAGGCTAGAACGCTATAAATTCACCAAACAGACTATATTAAGAAGATTCTTAATAGATTTAGGATGGCTAATTGCAAAGGGAACAACCTGCCAGCCTTAGCTAGTATAGTATTAAGGAAATTAGGTATAGATAAAGCTTATACTAACAAGCTACTACAACCTAATAATATCTCACTTTACTAGCAGATTATAAGAAGCGTTATATACCCCTCGAATCTTATAAGGCCAGATATCTCCTATATTATCGGCCAATTGGCACAACATATGGCAACCCCTTTATAAGATCACCTCCAAGCTACGAAACCCCTCCTACGATACCTACAAAAGACCGCCGAAGATGGAATTACATATGGAAAAGGCGAACCAAATCAATTCGACGCTTATACAAATGCCACTTAGGCTACCGAGAACGATAGGAAGTCATTCCAAGGCTAGCTTATTAAGTATAATAGAGGAGTTGTTAGCTAGGCTGCGAATAGGCAAAAATCTACTTCTCTAAGTAGTGAATAAGCCGAGATAATGGCGGCTTCCGACGGCTCGAGAGAGGTAGCTTAGATGCTAAAGCTATTCGCCGACCTTAATATACAACTCGATCGATTACCTTATTTATAGCTTGATAACAAAGGAGCAAGATCTCTTACTAAGGAACGAAAATTTTCAGCAAAATCAAAGCATATCGACGTCCGATACTTCTATATAAGGGACGATATAGTAGCTAAAGGCAAGATAACAGTAGCTCATATACCCAGAAACGATAATATGGCAGATTCCCTTACAAAAGCTCTACCAGGACCGGCCTTCGAGAAATACAAGGGTTATATAGGCCTACCGGAGCGAAAATCGACAAAAGAAGGCTATATAAAGGGAGGAAACCCATAAAAGGAACATATATATAAAGGAAACCTATAGGAAGGCCATATACAAGGAGAAAATCTATAATACAACTATATAAAGGGTAAGAAGCTATAGTATAGCTAAGTCAAAGGTACTCTTATACTATAACGCATGTTTTTATACTACAGGGCGGCTGAACTCCATATAAGGGAGACGTAGGCGCCATATACTAGAGAGTATATTATAGGAGTTAATAAGGCCTAGACTATACAAAAAAAAAAAAAATGTGAGGCTCTTTACTCTGAGTTCTATAGAGCCTTGTAGTAAGGGGCATATTAGAAATATACAAGGTACGGAGATTACCGCACGGAGCGGAGGCTAAGGCTTGGTAAGCCTACGTAAGCCTACCTTGTATATATACTACTTCAGCTCTCTAGAACTAGAATCTACACCTTTTGATTCTGTCAGTTACTTGACCTCGGATCTCGTCTCGGATAATACATCGGATGAACACTAATCCCGGCCCGAGTTAGGGCCTGAGGCCGTGAGGTATGGCAGTGCGACAGACCCATACTTATCCTCTTTTGTAATCAAGATCAGCTGACTTTGTCATGGTAATGTCTCGGCACCGCACACCTTTGGAGATCCTATATCGACTTCCAATTAGATATTTCCGGTGCTTGTACTCCTGGATCAGTAGCAATTACGTTGTGCTTGAGCAGAACTTCATCACTCCATCTCGTCGACAACGTCACGCTTCTCCATTCAACCGAAGCGATTACTGCGTCGCCGTACGCCTCACTAGCTTAGCCCAATCTGGGAGACGCCTCTAAGCGGCCAAGGATCCCTTGCCGTGGCTGTCCCGAGGATCGTGACGGGATCGCGGGAGATCTGCGGCTCTAGAATGGCCGCTAGAAGCATGTCATACGTCACGATGCCATCTCCCCGTGCGAGGTGTCCGGGTTCTGCTCTCCCCCCGAGACACCATGGCGAGTATATCCTCAATCCGCGTCGAGACCAGACAAGGCCGCTCCTTTGCCAACGCCGCCGCGCAGCACATCATCAAACCCTTCGCCTCTCTCATTCTCCAACCCGGCAAAAGCCAGCCTTCGGGGTCGCCTCGCCTGACGCCGCACCAGAGCGCCTCGGGGAAGTGCACGATACGCGAATGGCAGACGGCCGACACGTGGATCTACACCTTTACGAGACCCGGTGAGCAGCCGGCCTCTCGGTCGGCGGCCCAGCTCTACTACTTCGCCGGCGGCGGCTTTCGAGGGGCGCCGGAGAAGGAGCACTGGCTGTTCTGCGCCGAGCTGTGCAGACAGCTCCCCGAGTACCAGATTCACCTCGTCAGCTACCCTCTGGCGCCCAGCTCGCCGGCGTCGAAGGCTCTTCCGCACCTCGAGCGCCTCTACGACACCCTGGCACGCCAGTCTCGCGAGGAGAACTTCCGCATCACGCTGTCGGGGGACTCCTCGGGGGGGGAATATCGCGCTGGTCCTGGGGCTTTACGCTGCCTCGGAGTCTCTGAAGAGCCCTCGAGGAGGCGTCTGCCCCGTCGCGGCGGTCCTGGCGATGTGTCCCGCGGTGGATATGCGCAACGACAACCCGGCCATCGATACCATCCAAGCCCACGACCCGATCCTGAGCCGGAAGACCATCGAGGAGGTCGCAGTTGGGTGGAGGGCCGAGCTGCCCGCGTCGGACCCTCGCGTGTCGCCGGTGCTGGCCGACCTGACGGTGTTCAAGAGGGCGGGTGTCAAGGTCGACGGCCTCACGGCGGGCTACGACGTCCTGACGGCGGACGCGGTCAGGTTCCGCGAGCAGCTGGTGGAGGCCGGCGTCGATGGGGACTGGCTGCACTGGGAGAAGCAGATGCATTGCTTCCCGCTGATCTCGGCTTTCCACGTCCGCGAGGGCGTTGCAGGTAAGGACTGGGTCGTGGATGTTCTGCGGGCGAATCTGACGCGGGCGAGTCTGACGCGGGCTCTGGTGTAAAGAGCTACCACGGCGGGGATGTGCCTGGGATCTCCTGGCTCTGTTCACATTGGAAGCTGCGTATGATGGTGTGGAGGATGGGGGGGAGGGGGAAGGTGTCGGTTCTGTCGGTGTGTTCGATGGTGTTGTGGACGGGCAAACCACGGATCTGGAGCGAATCTTGCGGATCAGGGCCATATGCCGTGAAGGGCAACTCGTCGGAGCTGAGTCTCTAGATGAGGAATCCGTTTTGCTCTTGTTTTGTTCTTTTCTTCGGTAGAATTGTTTGTTTCTACATATATAGGTATGGATGAGCGTATGTTCGTGGATCGTTATCAGTGTATGAAGATAGATATGTGTATGTATGTATAATAGGTTCCCTCCATGTCCTGTTTCCAGAGCTATCACGTCGAAGGAGTATGCTGCACGCCCCATGTCACGAAACTCTACCCGCCAAGAAAAGGGAAATCCAGGCGCAAAACACGGCTCAGGATAGCTAGCGGTCGGTGCTCCTCACTGTTAGAATATACGAGGGTTGGCTTATGTAATCGTACCTGGTATATTACTCCTGCAGCTCCATAGAACTCAGTATCTACACCTGCAGATTCTGTCACTCACAACCCCACCTTTCGCCCGTGAGCAAGTGACAGGCGTGCGAGACATGCTGCTGTCGCTCGGGGTGCTCGACGCCGGTATGCACATGCGAGTGCATTTGGACAGGATTGGTGAAGGATCTACCGAAGGAGTCGCGGTGATGCCCGAGGACTTTGCATATCCTTCTGGGGGTGTGTGTAGGTGTTATGCCCCATGGGTGAGGGGTCTTCGGCAGCTGTTTTTCACTCAGGATGTTCTTCTCGCCGGATGAGACCTGAAGGGGCACGGGAAGAACGCAGAATAGACGACGAAGACGCCTCGCTCAAGCCGCTGAGGAGTTCTCAATTGTGTCGGATTGCTGCAGTTGGTGTGTCGGAAGGAAAGGGGGATTGGTATTCGAGCAGGCGGGTAGTACGCCTCACCATCGAATATAATTTTGGCTTCACAAGAAATGTATGCGGGAGCGCAAGCCGGCCGAGGGGATTGTGTTAGCGATCATATTGTGTGCGAGCAGTATCCAACTAATGTTCGCGATGCAGGTTTTCTGTCAGCGACGTAGATGATGCATTAGCAGTATATCCTATATGCCAGCCACATACAGATGGACAAGGGTGTTTTTCCGAGGCGATACCAGCACCATATTCGCGTCTTCCCGAGCGGCCTGGTAGCGGCTTGCGCCAGGTGTGATATAGATTTCCCCCCGGCCGAATATATACTTTCGCATTGTGCTTGTTTAGCGCGCGACGGACTATTCTCCGGCCACACGGGAAAAGCCGGCTCTGGGTCGCTGGTTGCCTCGGCAGATGGTGTCTCTCCATGGTCTCTTATCTTGACGGAGGGAGCGTTGTGTGTGTATGCCGGCGGAGATCACACGCTGGCGTGGTCGTGGGTGTCGTGCATACATGGTATATCGTCGCCAGTCTCGCGTGTTGGAGAGGCACAAACGGGCCGAATGGAATTCTCGACTGCTTGACTTCTGGACGGTCTGACAGCTTCGCCGGGGTAGATGGAGGGAGCGTGACGAGCAGGTCGCAGCTGAAGGAGAAGAAGAAGAAGAAGATTCGATGATGAGGATGCATGCGCGCTAGCCGAGTCGTGACGTCATGGCTACGGCACCGTTTTGCATTCTGCACGCGGCGGGCGACAAGGCAGCCCTAGCCGCGCTAGGCCGAATGCGCTAGCCACCTAGTGATCTCTCGTCCCATGCCACGGGGCCGTCGAGGGGAATCTAGCCAGCTCGACTCCCCGACATGGAAAATCTTCGCATCTTGGATATATCGAACATCCCCCCCTCCGCCGCCGTACATGTATGCTTCATCCTCGCGACACATCTCGGCACGTATCCATCTCCATGACCCGTCTCCCTCGAGACGCGATCCCTCGTTTCCTACAATCTGCCTTCGCCTCGGCCTCTGCCTCGGCGGCGGCGGCGGCGGCGGCTCTCTTCACCCTCTCCTCGCCCAGGTCCAGCACCGGCTACCACGAGCTGGACATGGCTCCGGCCTCCCAGGAACGACTGGAGGCTGACCTCGTCGACGTGGTCAAGACAGGTACGTGTACGCATGGATGTGTGTATATCTACACACACACATATATATATATATATATATACATATTTATAGTATATATGTATATGTACTCGCACACCCAACCCCATCGCCCGGATCCTCTCCCACGCAGATGCCAGATGCTGACCTGCCTCGAGACTTACGCGACCCCCGAGCGCTCAGCGACGACGACGATGTCCGCGTCGTCGGCGAGCTCTCGCTGTACGAGAAGAAGTCGCGGCTCGTCAACGAGGAGTTCAACGCCATGGGCATGGGCAAGTATCAGTGGTACATCTGGTCGCTGTGCGGCTTGGGATACTTCCTCGATCTCCTCTGGGCGCAGGCCTTCGGTCTGATCGCAACACCGCTCCAGCAGGAGCTGGGCTTCAGCAGTACGTGTTGGCTTTCCCTCTCTCCCCCAGACTCACCCAGACGCAGCTAAAGAAGGGTCCAGGCGGGGAGCTGGGCAATATCTTTTCCGCCTTCAGTGCCGGCTTGTGCGCGGGCGCATTTGTGTGGGGGATTCTGGTTGATATCATCGGTAGGTCAGACAAGATGCCCCCACAGCCGCCATGATTTCTCACAATCCAGGTCGCAAATGGGCCTTCAACGGCACCGTCTGCATCACGTTTATCTTCGGCCTGTGCTTGGGTGCGCCCGACACCTACCCGGCCATCTTGGTGCTCACGGCCTTCAACGGCTTCGGAATCGGGGGGAATATTCCCATCGACACGACCATCTGCCTGGAGTTCCTCCCCCAGGTAAGTCCTCCCTGTGGGTCGGGTCGCTTCAGCTATTCACGCGCCACAGAACAAGCGATTCCTGCTGGCCATGTTGTCGGTGTTCCAGCCGATCGGGGTCGTCGTCTGTAGTGGCATCGCGTACGGCTTCGTGCCCAGGTATGCATGTGAGGTCGGACTCCCATCCTGCAAGTCCTCTTCCCTGCAGCCGGGGGAAGGCTGTTGCAGTAGAGCAGACAACATGGGGTGGCGCTACCTCATGTTTACCCTCGGCGGCATCTCCCTGTGCGTCTTCCTGCTACGCTTCGTGCTCTTCACATTCCAGGAATCGCCCAAGTATCTGATCGGTCGCGGGCGTGACGAGGAGGCCATCAGGGTCCTGCACAAGGTAGCCAGGGTCAACAAGTACGAGTGCCGACTGAACATGGAGGATTTCATGGCTCTGGAGGCTAGCCATGTCGAGCCTCTCCTGGAGAACGCGGCCGCGAAGTTCGATGCGCCGGGGCAGATGAGCAACAAGACCTTCTGGCACCAGCTCCAGAACGAAGGCCCGCGACTGAAGATTCTCTTCTCGACTCCGGCTCTCACCCGCGTGACGATCCTGGTCTGGGTCATCTACGCCTTTGACTACTGGGCCTTCTCCGTGGCGGGCTCTTTCCTGCCGACCATCCTCCTGCGGAAGAACTCCCAGATCCAGGTGTCCGTGGCCGAGACCTACCGGGACTACGTCATCATCTACACGCCCGGCGTGGTGGGGGTCGCCCTCGGCTCTCTGATGGTCTACGTGCCTCGCATCGGCCGGAAATGGGCCATGGTCTTCTCGGCCGCGCTGATGGGCGTCTCGCTCTTCCTCTTCTCCACGGTCAACACCCAGGCGAGCAACATCGGCTTTAACGTCATGGAGTACTTCTTCCAGTCCATGTTCAACGCCGTGCTCTACGGCTGGACGCCCGAGGCGTTCCCCGCCCCGGTCCGCGGCACCGCGTCGGGCATCGCGAGTTTCTGGGGCCGACTCTTCAGCATCGTCAGCCCGCTGATTGCCGCGCACCTCCTGAAGACCAGCCTGAACGGGCCGCTGTACCTGGCGGGTAGTGGTGCCTTGGTCTGCGTCGTGGCTGTTCTTTTCTTGCCGGCTTCGACGACACAGGGTCGAGCGGCTTAGGCCTGGGGTGGGTCGCTCGCGTTCTTCGGGTGACGGGGAGGATGGGTTAATGATTCAAGGTTTGGGATTGGCTACCCGGGGCATTTCTTTGGGTTGTGGCTACAAGACGGACGGTCGGCCATTTAGCACATCACGTTGATTTACCTTGATGCTTCCCAGGTGAAATTCCTCGTCCAGGTCCCGAGATGGTCGGCGCGTACTGGGCTCCGTGCGGCAAGATATACGACATTCTGCTGGCCTCCAGACTCTAGATGCCTAGGAGTATAGATTTTGCTCCTGCCGGGGCATTATCCGCCTATGTAGAGTGGACAGGAGTCATCGCCAGCTTCTGGGAACCATAGAGTGCATGATGGCAGTTGACAAGGTTTGCTTGCGACAGGTATGGAACCAGGAAATCAGGCATCGGGAATTGGGGCATTCGGGTTTTGAGCTCGTCCCTGGATCATAGTTTCAATCAAGCAGGGACGGGCTGGGGGACGGGAGTAGAGAGTCGGAATAAGGGTCTTGATATCGCGAGCGGACCGAAAAGAAGGCGAAGAAGAAGAATGCTTGCCGTGATGACGGGGGTACGGAGGTGCGTGGGATATGTGTCTCATCACCACCTCGACCACTGTTTGACCAGGGTTCATAAAGCATGGGAATGGACTAGGGATGAACTGGATCTTGGAAATTGGGTGCTGGATGGTATTGGGAGGCCATGGACGTTCCCGGAGCGAGTGCCGGGTACGTGGTTCGACTAAATTTATACAACAGTAATGGTCATGAAACCTTTGTAGTCTACAAGGAAGGGTTATTTAAGAGGTATTTTGCTCTATCAAAATATTAGAGGCGGTCAGAGGCGGCGAGAAATGTTTCAGGAGGCTGGGCTCTTTAACAAAGCGCTCACATGAGATTTTATCCTCTTCACCAGTGGTGTAGCTGGTGGTAGGGACAGGGGCATAGGACTATACCAGTAGAAAGTGAGAATAAGACATATAATACATTTTAATCAAAAGCCACTCTTGTCCTTTTCCACGATTTCTCTATGGACAGTGGATAATTCAAGAGATGTACGACAAGTAGGCTAGACCAGAAGGTTCTCCGAACGGCAAAGACAATCATAGTGATGATGGCAGGGGTACATCACCGGCAGCGCACCAACGACTTCTCTAGACGTAGCAATCTAGCTGGTTTGCGACTTGTCACTTGGAATTGATTGATGAGCGAGATGGGTGTATTCCCTGCATGCCAAATGTAAGAATTTAGATTTTGAGAGGTGCGCGGTGAGGCTTTGGAGGGGATTTAATAGTTTATATGGACGTTGTAGCTACAATGTGGGAATCAGGAGTTTTGTTTGGTTGTACTTGAGAAAGATCTGCGTTGACTTTGACGTCGACTTTGACTCTGGTGTTAGTTGATTAGTAGAGCTTGCGCGGCAAGGGGCATCAAATACAGATTTTACCTGGGTGGAAAACAGTAGCATTGAGAGAAACTCTCAAAACGAAAGCCCGTTGTCAATTTTGCTCATTACTACAACTAGAATATTACTCTCTCACTAGTCTGTATGATTGAATTCCGAGGTGAGAGTGTATATTGTATTTATCTGAAGCAGAGACCTGCCCAGCTCTAGTTCTTTCAGAAACCCTAAATATTTCTTCGTTAAAACGTAGATAGAGGCAACTTTATAAAGACATAAGAGCATACTACCAGAAGCTAAGAGGAGAAAGATCAGCTCAAGTCCTTGGGTGTAGATTACTATTTCTATAGCCTTTGCACGGCCATTTAACCCCTTGCACTCCCTTTTTTTATATCCTAAGTCCAGTAGATAAGAACCTATAGTTTGCATTCTACTCTAGAATATCACTAAGAGTAGTCCAAAAGACAAAGAGACTAATATATCGCCAGAGAACTATCTTTGTTTTAATCCAACATAATTAGAAATAAAGAACCAAGATAAAACATCTTTCGTTTATTGAGTTTCGAAGGTAAGAGCATTCTTCTCAGACTTGAAAATGTTTGATGTCCTTCCATTCTTTCTCTTGTTATTCTCAATACCTATAGTGGATCTCTGCCAAGGTCTTGATCTATCATACCTGAAAAGAAAGGGAATCGGTAGCACGATTAAACTCAACGGATTTGCAGGCCATTGGGAAAAGTAAACAGAGCCTGTGGGTGCTCGGTGCGTAGCCACCACAGGTACAATCCCACTTTTTTGCTTCTTGATTTTCCTAATCATTATCAAAGAGAGCCAGGCTTGATAGCCGGTCTACAAGATACCTCGCCTTAAGTTCGGGGCTCGCTAATAATCGGGGAAAGGGAGCGCTGTAAGAAGATAGGCATTACTATCCGATACTTCGGTAGCGGCTTTACTGAGAGTAGTAAATGCCGTTTAATCCGAACTTTGAAAGATCCTTCTGATACAGCGTACCACTGTCGTACCGCGGATGAGTATCTACCGTTCAAAGGGCTTGTATCTACTTATCCATGGTCTGCCCACGCCCACGCCCACGCCTATGCACTAGGTCTGGTATGCTATACCTAGGCCCCTACCTACTTAATATGCAAACTCATCCATGTAGCTAGAAAATCCATCCAGCTAACTATTTCTTTGTTCATTCAACGAGTATTCTAATGTTTACTATCATAATGTCTAGCTGCTTGGCTGATTATCATCCTCTTGTGCATTCATCTATGGCTCGTGACCTACTGATGGTAGTTCTATAACAGAAGCGGGGCTTCAAGGGCTTCGCTAAGCAGGAGATAAGTAAATACGGGGCTGTAGGTGTAGTAGTCTTACTAACGAAACTCTATACTAGTTTGATAGCAGGCTTAATAGATAAGAACTATATAAGTGTACATTCAATCTTGATAAACCCGCTTTCAACCACTTGGGAAGAAATTGTAATATAGTTCATTTGGCTTGCGAAGTAGAACAAGCAATTCTCATAGCATAGTAGAGAGTGGGCGATGAGAAGAGTCAGGTGACAAGGCCTGGCAATAGCACTTGTACTACCTCTATGTTCTCGAAGGATAGCTTCGAGAGTAGAATTTACAATAACCAACACTAGGACTAGTAGTGGAGATCAGACCCTATTTTCTGCGCATCCCTTTATATGATACCAGCACCTCTTGCGCGTGACCATTTCCCTAGTAACTGATGCAAGGATAACGAAGCACATTAGTATCCAAGGCTTATAGGTATTCGCAATAAAGAAAGTGTGCGGTCTAGTAGCCCATTAAGAACACTTGCGAAGAGAATGTCATGTTGCAAGGACACAAAGATCAGAACGCGATCATAGGTGCACTAGAATTAAACAAATAAACAAGTCACTGATTAGCGGCAAATGTAATGTGGGTTAATTCTTAGCCCACGCACGTGTGCATAGCAAAAAACCAGGCAAGTAAGAATACGAAAGAGGAGGATAAGGTGTATTCCAATAAGAAGTCCCTATTTTGTTAATCAACATTAAATCTGTGTAATACATAATTTGATTTTTAGAAGGCTCTCTTTAGTTAAAGTCAAGAGGCTATTGTTTTCGAATTAAGGTATATTGTAAGCTTGCGGTTTACTAAACGTCATTGAATAGCAAATATCAAAGGAAAGCAGAAAATCTTCAGCAGTGTATAGTATGATTCAGGAAGAAAAAAAGGAGGGAGTTGGATTTGGTAACACGTAGGCTCTTTCTCAGATAAAGTCAGGGACAAGTAGTGTAATTATAGGATGTAAAAGGAGAGCAGTAAGAGCGACTAGAGCAATTCACATCAGCACAGTCTAAAGGCTTTTGACTTTCTTCCAAAATTCAAGGACATCCAATACAAATCTTTCAAATCCTCTCCACTATTACTTGATTCACTTGAAT